>CABFPE010000026.1:1710733-1726935 GCA_900660155.1 Hofstenia miamia
TGGGTTCTCCAGCTGTGAATGAAGTAGCAAGGGTAACAAATTGCAGCATCAATGGTGTAGAGGATGCAACTATGGGAATGCTCAGAAGTTGAGCAGAATTCATTTTAAAAACTTGTTCAGAAAAGCACATATGAAGAAATTTACACCAGTGTGTTGTTAGCCATCTTGTGGAAAGTGCAACTACATCATTCTTTAGTTTGAAATATGTATTCTCATTTCATTGGAATTATTAATGAACTTTTATCAGCATGCTACTGTATTATAATTGTAGAATAAATAACACCTCTAAGCAGTGGCATGCTAAATATAGTAAGAACTTAAATGCTTTTAGAATTTTAAAGCATGCCACTACTTTCAATTTAATTAAATTACAACAAAACTAATCATATCTTCTTGCAGCATTAATGTCTTTTAAGTTTCTTGTCAGGAGTTTTATCTAAACAAACTAAAATCAAAATTAGGCTGTAAAATTTCCTACACCAATAGCTACATGTATACATTATTTTTGGGTGTATAAATTAACATAAACCTAGAAGTACACTACAAAGTCATATAAGACAATTATTTACCAAAACGTAGTTTTCAAAAATATATCCACAATTGCTCATATATTTATAACTGAATAGTTAAAAATTGAGAGAATACATTGACTTTTTCTGTGACTCAATGAAAATATTTAATGTATTATTAAATAAAAATTTTAGGCTTTTGTATTGTAATGATTTTGTAAAATATATCGAATCGAAAAAGCGATTTTGAAAGCAGCAAACGGACAAGAAAAATATTTGTTTAAATATTTTAATTTTTATTTACTGTAATTTTTTGTTTACAATGGTAAAATTAGTAGTAATACAGCATAATTAAGGCCTGGCAGCATGAAAATTTTGGAGTAATTCAGTTCAGTATAACTCAAAATATCGCCAGATCAGTGCAAATATCAAAAGTCAATAGTATATTTNGTTTAATATCAAAATGCAAAAGACAAGTGTAAGTACAAGTGACCCTACAGGTATTTTCCACATTGGTTTACCATTCAAAATATGGAAGTCTCGTAAAAAAATTAAATATATTGCAATAGGTTTTCCAAAATGCCATAACTTAGACCTTGAACAAAAATATTACAAGTTTTCATTGTACAAACATTGACCTGCGGGCTTGTGGGCTGCCCACATTGCTTACAACTGTGAACACACTGCACATAACCTTAAGTAAAATACCAATAAATTTTTTAGATAAGTACTAAGGATTTGTATTTTTCAGTATTGTCAAAATACTGCTGTTCCAGATTGCCGCCAGGCCCTAAGCATAATAGTTGTTATAACCTTAATGCATTTATTAATATTACATTTTTTGTTACAGAACTTGCATTCACGGATGGAAACTTTGACAACGTGCATGCATGCACTCAAATATTTTTCATTCCTGGGTGGAAATCATTGTCAGTGTACCAATTCAATTCAACAACTGCTTTTGAGGAGTTAATATAACTCTTTTCATTTATAATTTTAAGCATAGAATGCAAAATAATTTTACACATACATCTTATATTTTTGGAGAGACCNTATATATATATATATACATAATTAATAACTGGCCATAAGAACAAAGTTTAATATCAAAATGCAAAAGACAAGTGTAAGTACAAGTGACCCTACAGGTATTTTCCACATTGGTTTACCATTCAAAATATGGAAGTCTCGTAAAAAAATTAAATATATTGCAATAGGTTTTCCAAAATGCCATAACTTAGACCTTGAACAAAAATATTACAAGTTTTCATTGTACAAACATTGACCTGCGGGCTTGTGGGCTGCCCACATTGCTTACAACTGTGAACACACTGCACATAACCTTAAGTAAAATACCAATAAATTTTTTAGATAAGTACTAAGGATTTGTATTTTTCAGTATTGTCAAAATACTGCTGTTCCAGATTGCCGCCAGGCCCTAAGCATAATAGTTGTTATAACCTTAATGCATTTATTAATATTACATTTTTTGTTACAGAACTTGCATTCACGGATGGAAACTTTGACAACGTGCATGCATGCACTCAAATATTTTTCATTCCTGGGTGGAAATCATTGTCAGTGTACCAATTCAATTCAACAACTGCTTTTGAGGAGTTAATATAACTCTTTTCATTTATAATTTTAAGCATAGAATGCAAAATAATTTTACACATACATCTTATATTTTTGGAGAGACCACAAGATACTCTCAACTTGGGAATGATTTTACTAGGGACAAGTAACTGAATCTTGTTTTGTAGTAGAACAATGTGTTTAATATCAAAATTTTCAGTATTAGCAAAGTGTATAGATCCCACCAATACTACGTTGTATTTAAAAATCTATATTGCTAAGTGATATTTCTATGTTTATATTTCAAAATAGAGTACATTCTAACACTTGATATTTTTGTTATTTTTAATAAATGTATTTTGTCTTTTAAGGATTTTTTTACTTTTATTTAAGACAACCTGCTAGGTCTTAGAGTGAATTCAAGTAATAAGATTTTCTGATTTTCATTAGTTTACTTTGTGGTAGTAGTTTATCAAATTTAGCTTGCCTTGTTAATGCAAGTTAATACAATGCACACTGCAATGTGCAAGGTTTCCCCATGAGCACGCCATTGCATGCCATAACATTTTATTACCTTACAAAAAGTAAACACACACTTGAAAGCCTTTAATGCAAACAAGATTAATCTAATTACTTGCCTCATTCAAATTTGTGGTTTTGAGTTGTAAATCTCTTGTCTAGGTTAATTGACCTCAACTTGAAACTTGAACAATACCTTCCACTGCAAAGTTGTTCTTCAAGCAAATGTTATTTGTAATTGCAGATAATGCGTACCAATCACATTTTGAAACTAAATGCATAATGTCAAGATTTGCTAAAGTTAAAAATGTTATAAGAAATGTGAGATTGTAAATCTTGGCAATCATAATTAATAGTATTTTACAATCATGAAAAATATTTGCATAATAATCAATATAACAACAAATGTATTTAATTTTAATTTTTTATATAAATTGTGAAAAATGAGAATATTCTACTATCAAAATTTGAATTCAGGTAATAAATGTTGGAAGAATGTAAATTTGCAGGATGACATCAAAAGTTTGCTTATGTTGAGCATATTTCAAAAAAGAAATAATATTTAAACAAATTGGTCAATTTAAATTAAATAATTCCGTCTGGCTTAAAGTATAAATTTTCAGGATTTCCAAACCAATTCATATCAATTGAATTCAATTGATGCTTAATCCATATCAAATAAATCAAATTAAATCAATTGATTTGATATAAATAACAATAACAATTCAGATCAATATTCAAGGCAACCTTACAGCCCTTCCCAGGCAGACTTAGAAAACAGCATTTAATAAAATTTCTATAATCTTAAAATAGTTAAGCGTAATTAATTGGCATGATTCACTCACAATATAATTTTTTTCATAGTACATAGCAAATTGTAACATTTAAATAACTGTATTTGAAAACTGATTTGATTTCTATCTTTATTCATTCCTCACAAATAGCTTTCCTCACTGACTTCAAAAAGTTTTTGTCAAAACTGCTAAGAATCTAATAAATAATGATTATTAATATACTCAACCCAGTTAAAATTGAATTTGAAAGTATGTTAAGCATTAAAGAATCAATCCCTACGATCATAAAACATTTACTAAAATTAATTAATGAATACAATTCACAGAATCACAGTAGAATTTTAATGCATGGTATATTTAAACCAAGGCCTAATTTGATTATTATTCCAACATGAATATACAATTTACTTTTCAGATTTTGCTTAGAAAACTGTTGCTAATGCTTTTCAGACAACTTAAATTTTTTTGATCTGAGTTAATTTTAAAAATTAGAACAAAATTGTAATCTTACCTTGAAATTAAGCATAGAAACATTGTTAACCAATGTCATAACTCTAATAACTATGAACAATTACACAAACATAAATATCCAATTCTCCTCATAAAAGTTTATCTTTGCTGCAAATTGATCATTTCTATTGTTCTAAGTAATCAACATATATTAGCTACAAATAATACTATAATAATATACAAATAAATGCAGATTACTTACCTTGTTGTTGATGAAGTGAAAGTTATATAATGAAACACTTTGTAATAGCATCTTGGAAGTGTGTAATTTTTTAAATCTGTTAATTTTAAATAATCAAGTACAACTACTTTGTGTAGGCGCATTTAAGCCTGTCAGGGAATCAAAATGAATGAATATAAATAGAAACCATTTAGTGGATTCTGATTGGAAGGAATCATATTTTAATATTGGCCTTATACAATTTTTGTTGAGCACAAGATGGCGCAGATATTATCCATTTAATGTAAAAAACCGTGATATTTTTTAAATTTATAAAGGAAATTAAATTGCCTCAGGAACCCATAAAACAAGATTTTCAGAAGTATTTTTTGAATCATCTAATTCTAGCTATGTTAGTGCATTATTTTTATCTTATACAATTTTGATAGTGGTTATTAGTAATGCACAAAGTTTGTTTTTTTGTTTTCTGTTTTATGATTTTAGTCCAATTTAATTGAATTGCATGATGTGTAAGTTGATGATGTAAGCAAATTCAGCATTCACTAATTTCTTCATATGTTCAGAAACAATAGAACTAATTCCAGCATTGTGAGGAGCAGTGTCAGTGCTGCTAGTGCTCACACTGGGGAAACCCTGAGTGGGAGTCCCATTATGAGAAAAGACACTAAAATCCATTTAGCAAGAAAACAGTAAGAAAAATTCAGAAAAAAACTCCAACAAATCAAGAGAAATTCTAACCAGGTTCAGAGAAATGAAAACTAATACCAGTAACAGCACAGTGTAGGGTACAGTATTAAATCCAAATTCTAGAAGAATGAGACTACAATGAGGTAATAACCAAAATGATTAAGAACAACATCAAATGTTGGTGACAGCTTCAAAGCACAGAACTGCAGTGTAAAAATAACTTTGGAGGCAAAATTATGCATTGATTGGTAGTGAAGTTGTTCATGGCCAGGGAAAACAACTATCCCAGCTGGCTCACACCAAAGAGAAAGAACAAAACCAAGTATGATATAGAAACAGTAATGTCTTGGCACTATGTTGCAATCACCAGGCAAAAATCAGATAACTGCTTCAGTATGTATGCAAGCTTCATGATCAGAGTTTGTCTCCAGGCATTGATTTGCCTGCACACTTCAACAGAATAGAGTAGAGAGTTTAATTAACACCCTAATTTGTCCAATATCAGGTCAGGGTCACCATGCAGAATTGTGGGGGTATTTTGGCTACTCTAGTGGTACTGGGTAACTCAACAATTTAGATCAAAGGTTGCAAAGTCTACCATAGCCAAGAGTGACCCACATTCCAACAGAAAACACACATTGGTGGTTCACTGATTTTGCCAAACAACTACAGAAATTCCATTCCATTAAGAACTCCAGCAGTGACCAATTCACATGGCATCACACCAAAGCCATATCTTTGAAGCCATCCTTACTTGCCAAGGTGCTGTTTGTGTGTCTCAAGTGTTAATTTCTAGCTCAATAAACAATTTATCTCAGAGTTCTCTTATCTCAGCTCATGTAAATAAACAATAAATAAAGGGCACATAATTACTGTGCATTCACATTTGCCAGCTGCATAATATATTTGCAATGTGTTAATTATTAAGTGAATGTATGAATCAATCAAATAAAAGTTGTTATTCCCTACACATAATCATAACATAAAGCAACCATGATTCAGGAGCTATTTTTTGCCCCAGACCTGGTGCAGTTTCCTCCTGAACTGTTGCTGGATCTTAAGTAATAATTATCATTACCAGATCTTTGCTGAAGAATCTAGAATGGGTTAGTAGATAATTAAATGAAAAAGATTGAATGCAGTTTGAAGGAAGCTAAATTTATTGTGCTCTCTGCTACAGCAAACTCAGATATTTATTACAAAAATCTGTAACTTATTACCTGGATTTTGTTTACAGCTTTAAAACACAATTTCCCTTGCAAAGTTAAAATGAGCAATAACACATAATTCAAATCAAAGGGACAAATACTAACACAATCAAATAACTACACTTGAAAATACAATTAATTGATTTAAAAGAAATTGATACAGATAGGTAGCAACAAATAATGGAATCAGGATGTCAAAAAGATGTAACACTATTTTAAGAGTTGCAAAATAAGAAAGTAAAAAACAAAGGGGAATCAAGTGAGTCTACACCAGTACACCTTACATAGGTCTATCAATGTAAAGTATTTGAGCTTACTTGCTTTGTACAGCATGTCTTCTATCCTTTGAATTGGGTAAGACTCTTTTTTGTTACTTCATTTAGTTTCTGAAAATCTATGCACAACCTATAATTTCTCCCTGCTTTACAAACACTGTTGGTGCCACATATGGGCTCTCACTAGGTCAGATTATCTTGTTATCAATCAGCTCACTTAATATTCTGTTGTATTCCTCTTTCATTTGCTCTGGTACTCATCTTACCAGGTTTTATGGGTTTTTTTTTGGTTGTTTTGACTATCTTGTGCATCTTGCCAATCACTTGTCCCATTCTTATCTACCCATAGTTAGAATATCTGTTTGTTTTTTTCTAGTACTGGTCTAAGTTGTTGCAATTGCTTCCTCTCCAGGTGTAGGTATTCTTCCTCTATTAGTTGTGGTGTCCTGTATTCATCTTCTCCATTTGCTTTCATCCCTATGCACTTGAATCAGCTGTTGGGGGTAATTGCTACATTGATGTTTTCATCCACTCACCCTTGAATCAGCTGTGTACTGTTACTAACTGCTTTATTCTATTAATACTTGTAGTTGACTTTAATTTAACTATATCATAATCAAACCCTGTTTAGGTGTGGACAGAATGTAGCAGTTCTCCTGGTAGATGATCTTTCATAAGTCCTCTGGCTGACTCTGATCTTCCAACAAGTAGTGATCTTTGTCATTGACGGATCTCTTCCATAACCTCAGCTCAATGAAGTAACTTATGTGTTGCCTATCCTAACTCAGTGCAACCCTCAAGGCTGGATGTAAGTGACTTAAACTCAATTTTTATTGTGTAATTTGTTCTTGTAACCAGGCAGTGTCACTAGCTGCTTAATAAATATTCATTTAGCCATTACTGAAAATTATTGGCTTTAACTAATTTAAATAATTAACTAGATAATTACTTGCAGCTTCCTAGCCTACATTTAATTAATAATACATGCTCAATCTCATTATCAGTCTATTTATAGGTCACCTACATTGTCTAATCAGTACAAAATATAATAACCTATTGTTATAATATTCTATATTGTTATGTTATAGTGTTACATTGTGTTCTTATATTTGTAACATTTAATATGTATTGCAGGTTGTTGAATAAAAGCTTGTAATACCAAGCTTGTTTTTCTCTTCTGAGCAGACTACAACAATTTTATTCAACACCAATGAAGTTTCAACCTCCTGATCTCCCATCCAACCCAACACAGGATCAGTGGTTATGGTGAAAATGCTGCTTTATTGATGGGCTCACACTTAATGAAGTAATGGAGGATAGTCCCAAGCTGACATTTCTGTGTTCATATGCTGGTGCTGACCATTTTGCAATTTTGGAACAAGCTACAAAGTTTGTGGATGTGATTGCCATTCTAGCCTCACAGTTTAAGAAACCTTCAAGAGTGATATTCACAAGGCAACAAGTATTATCATGCAAACAAGGAGATGATGAATGTATTGTAGAGTTGCTCGGGGAAATTTAGTGCTATTTATATCTTTTTATTTCGATCTAAATCCATTGTATTTTGACGTCACTATGACGTTCCTTTTTCGAGATTAGTTTTGTTGCTATCAGTTTTGTGTCCCCTCGTCGGTGCTTTTGTTTTGCTCAAATTTAATTTACGAGGGAAAATTATTGCGAACATGTTAAACCACGTTGAATATCGATTATTGTAAACAAAGGCAGGTAAAAATGAATCTTTTTGTATTTAAACTGAGGACACTGTAGCTAATGTTCAATAGATTTTGTCTACACTTAACTACTGCTCTTACCATTGTAACTTTTATTTATTTATTACTTTAAATGATAATTATTGCTTAAGATCGGCGACAATTTGGGAGTGCTTTCATTAGCACAGGGCGACAAGTTGCTTCTGGGGATCATTTGATCTTTCCAGTCCGAATTGTGGTCCTTTACGTTATGTATATGGTTATGCATAAGGAAATAATAAATCTCTCGTTCTCCTTTCAACACGTACATGCACTTATAAGATCTAACACTGTGATGATACCATGCNTATTTTTATAGCTTAAGTGATTGCTTTTATCTGTTTTAAAATAAAAGTTTATTATTATTATTATTATTATTAATATTATTATTAAAGCAATCTGATATTTCACCAATTAGTATAACACACCCCTTCTAAAAAATATTTGAAAAACTACAATTTTACAACTTTATCAAGGACAATCAAATTTTATCAAGTAATCAATTTGGATTTCAAAATAAATTCAGCACATCTGATGCAATTTTATCAATTACAGAAAAGATTAAAATAAACTCTGTATCAGGTTGCCTGAGTGGGGCTACTCTTCCTTAACACAATCTCCTGTTTACTCTTAAATTTTATTAGGATAAGGTATTATAGCAGGAGGAATAGTTATTAATTTGTAGCAACAGTAAATCCATGCTTCAACTCAAAACCCTCAATAGATAGGTTATTAGGATTGCTCACTTATTTCATACCAATGCCACAATATGCACTTGTAGTGTCATGTATTTATCAATTCCTAGAATAGTTTGCTTTCAAATTATGAACAATGATCTTTAATAATATGTAACAGTAGTCCAATGTGTTCATTGTACACTTTGCCAGTTCTTCTGCAGTGATTCTCCTCAGTGGTTTCATCTTACTACATTTAGTAAAATATTTGACAATTAATAACAGATATTGATATCCCTTGTCATCTCAGAGTCATTTTTCTATATCAGTTTTCATTACTTTATTTGGTGCACTTGAATAATTATTTTTAGTATTCTCATTGTTTATGAAAGTATTGCATGTTATTATAGAGTCACTCAGGGACCTTCACATGCTTATTTTTATGATTGTTTTGATGTTACTATTTCCTTACTATTTCATCCTCTAGATGATGTAGCAGTGACGTAATTGTCTATTGTAGTTTTGTTGGGCAATTTAATTATTGTCCCCTTGATTAATTAGCACATGTCCTTTCTCAATTAAATTTGCAAAGTGTAAACAAAGTGCAAGTAATAATTCAATGATTGTATAAATAATAATCATAGTGTAAACAAAGAGATTTGATTTTAGTTCACTAAAACTGTGTTCTATTTTTCTCAGAATTTTATTAAGTATATTTTTCATAATGATTAAGTTACCAGTGACAATTTGGGAGCACCCTCTTCTGATCTAGGGATGACAAATTGTTCTTATGACAGTTGTAGCCCAAATTGTGGACTGCATAAGGTTACAGCTATGGATACACATAATATAATAAACTGGCTTTCAAATGCAACACATACATGCACATAATTAGTACACTGTTGTTAAATTATGCCTGTTGGCTAGCACAAATGCATGGCAATTACATGTTACTTATATATTGGATGAGATCTAAGAAAACAAATCAGATTGTATATTGAGCTAGATAATGAATTGTGAGACACATAGGGCAGCACCACACAAACAAGTTTGCACAATCCTCCCATGATGGACATCACTTTGGCATGATGCCTGTGTAAATTGGTTATCTTTGATGTTTGTTTCATCCATGGAATCTAAACAGTTACTAATTAAAAAGATAAAGTACCAATGCTTTCTTGCTTGCCTGGAATTAGTTAGAATCACTGTTACTCTAGTTCATGTTCACCTAAGCACTTTCTGCATTGTCATTTGGATGTAAAAAGGGTACTGTTCACACTATAGCTAACCCAGTGATTCTGCAATATCAATGCAACACATCTTACATTTGTTAACTACATCTGCAGCTGTGAGGCATATTGATTTTTACATGTAACTGGAATTAAATGTCTGTTCCTTTTTCATGAGTTCTCCTGATACAATTCCTTTAAAGTATTTGGGAATAACAATTCATTTAGTTTTGCCATTGATAGATATGCCATTATTAATAATCTATTAATTATACATTTTACAGTCGTTTTTTTTACCAACTTATGTAATTTGTACCCAGGTTGCTGTAATTTTATTTAATTTTAGTTATTAAGATATAAATAATTTGGTTTTCAATGAATTATTCTCAGTTATTTCTTCTTTTATAGTCAAGTATAGGATACCATAAGAGGATGCTCTGAATCAGCATTTGGTAGTTACTTTTGGCAAAATTATTAGGTATAGGAATATATATATATATAGTTACAAGTTATAATATTCTATGTTGTTATGTTATAGTGTTATGTTGTGTTCTTATATTTGTAACATTTAATATGTATTTCAGGTTGTTGAATAAAAGCTTGTAATACCAAGCCTGTTTTCCTCTTCTGAGCAGACTTCAACAATTTTATTCAACACCAATGAAGTTTCAACCTCCTGATCTCCCATCCAACCCAACACAGGATCAGTGGTTATGGTGGAAACGTTGCTTTACTGATGGGCTCACGATTAATGAAGTAACAGAGGATAGCCACAAGCTGACATTTCTGCATTCATATGCTGGCACTGACCATTTTGCAATTTTGGAAAAAGCTACGACATTGGTGGATGCAATTGCCATTCTAGACTCACAGTTTAAGAAACCTTCAAGAGTGATATTTGTGAGGCACCAAGTATTATTGTGCAAACAAGGAGACAATGAATGTATAGCTGATTTTCTAAAACGTTTGCGTGTTCTCGTAGAACGGTGTGAGTGTGTCAATTTAGATATACAGCAACACAAAGACATGTTGCTAAGGGACGGTCTCGTTTTTGGAATCCGGTCAGATGCGATTCGTGCTCGATTACTAGAGCTAGCTGATGCTGATGCATCTCTTGAGCGCTGTATTAATATAGCGAACGCGGTTGAGGTTTCAACAGGATTTTCGAAATCTTTTGGGGCCGGTATAGAGGAGACTGCTTTTCGGAGTTCTTCGGGTAGTGTTGCCGCTGTGTCGGGCCGACCGACAAGTGGCAAGCCAAAGAAAACCTTACAGAAGAATAAGCAAGATTTTACCTCGCATTTTGCTAAATGCAACTTTTGTGGGTTGAAGGATCATCAGAGATCGAAATGTCCTGGACACTGGGCCGCGGTGTGCAGATCAGTGTGGTAAGGCTGGTCACTGGGCCACAGTGTGCAGATCAGTGACTGCAGCAGGGTTTCTGGAACAAGACTCATCTAATGAAGAGGAGAGTTGTGTTGCATCAGTTCTGTGTGCTGTGGGATCAAATCAAGGAATCTATCAGGACATAGGTATAGGAGAAGCTGAGCAAATAATTAGTGCTTTAATTGATCCAGGATCCACTCATTCATTCTTGAAAGCATCTACTTGCCAGTCTGCAGGATTGAAATTTGTTCAGTCCAATTCTTCTACTCATCTTGCATCGGGTCAAAAGTTTCCAGTGGTAGCCTCCTGCTTGACTTTGTTGCATATAGGTGAACATTATTACACTGTAATGTTTTCTGTAGTAGAATCTCTTATATGTGATGCAATTATTGGATTGGATGTTCTTAGCCAGCATTATTCTGTTAATCTAGCATTGGGAGGAAGACATGATAGCTTATCAATCTCTTGCTTTGCATTGGTTGCAGCCACTGAGGCAAAGAAGCCTCCAAAAAATCATTTCCAGCCATGAGCATGACTACTCCTCAGATTTTTACTGCTGGGGTTTACACAGCAGCTCCTGTTGCAACACCTTTGAGAAGGGCTAGACCAGAAAATGCAGAATTTATGAGAAGGGAAGTAGTGAAATTGTTGTCTGAAGGCATTATTGAACCTTCAACATCTCCTTGGAGGGTGCAGGGATTTGTTGTTAGTGGTCAAAAGAAGTGAATGGTCATTGACTACTCTGAAACTGTCAATTGATTTACTGATCTAGATGCATATCCCTTTCCAGACAAGGAATACTTGCTTGACAAGGCCACTGAGTATCAGGTGTTTTTGAAGCTGGATCTTAAGTCAGCTTACCATCAAGTGCCTTTAGATTCCAAAGATAAGCAGTTCACAGCATTTGAGGTCAGGGGAAGGTTTTACCAGTTCACTTGCCTTCTGTTTGGCATTACTAATGCTGTTCCTGTGTTTCAGAGAATTATGGATGACTTTGTAAGCAAGCATAATCTTTGGGGTGCTCTTCTGTTCTTAGATGATGTCATCCTAGGCAGTGTGACACAGGCAGAGCATGATGAGAATCTCAGATCCTTCTTAGCTACAGCACATTCTGTGGGTATAACATTGAACATGGAAAAATGTTCATTTTGTCATTCTTCAGTCTCTATGTTAGGTCACATTATCATGAATGGCTTTAAAAAGCCTGATCCTAAGCTCCTGCAATGTGTGTGGGAATATCCTGTTTCAGACAACAGTAAGAAGCTCAAAAGGCTTCTCGGTTTCTTTGCCTATAATGCAAAATGGATTCATCAGTATTCTGACAAAATCCAACCACTCTTGAATGCTCAAGCACAAAGAGCATTTCCGTTACCATCTTCCATTGTGAGGGCTATTTCCGACATTAAACGCGAGATTGCTAATGCTATGCTTGCTATTCCAATTAAAAATGCTGGATATTTGCTCTTAGAGACGGATGCATCGGGCTCTGCCATTGGTTCGTCTTTAACTCAGAATGGGAGGCCCATCACTTATTTTTCAAGGACAATCTCAGCTTCAGAAAGAAACCAATCGTCCGTTGAGAAAGAGGCGCTAGCAATTGTGGAGTCATTTCGGAAGTTTAGAGACATCCTTCTCGCTTATCCTGTAAATGTTAAGACTGATCAGAAAAGCATCGCCTTTCTTTTCTCTGATCAGAAATCGAAAATTAAGAATGAAAAGCTTATTCAGTGGAGGCTAGAGTTGTCTGAGTTTAGGTACTCAATATCATATAAGCCTGGTGTGGAGAATATCAGAGCAGATGCTCTTTCAAGGTGTGCTTTGGTTGTGCCTGAATGTAGCTCTCTGTACCAGATCCACAACGAACTTGCTCATCCGGGGATAACTTGCATGTGGCATTATGTTAGGAAAAGCAATTTACCCTTTTCATTAGAGAACATCAAATCAGTAATAGCAGGATGTTGAGTTTGTTGCCTTTTGAAGCCATCTTTTACTCACTTGTGTGACACCAGTCATGTAATAAAATCATCAAAGCTGTTTGAGATGATATTTTTTGATTTAGTTGGGCCTAAGTGTCCAAGTTCAGCAACTGGAAGTACCTATTTGTTAACAATTGTCAATGAATTCAGCTGCTTTCCCTTTGGATTTGCTTTGAAGAATATCAGTTCATATACTATTATTAGTCATTTAAAACAACTTTTTGATGTTTTCAGAGACCTGTGTTTCATACATTCTGATAGAGGAACTCAGTTCCAGTCTGTGGAGTTTGTCAAATTTTGCTTTGAGAGGGGGATTTCACAGTCAAGAATGTTGCTATATCATCTGCAAGGTAACAGGCAATGTGAGAGGACAAACAGGATCATGTGGAAGGCTGTTCTATGTATGTTAGAATTGAGGAACTTAGAGAATAACAAGTGGGAGAGTCTTTTGGACATGCACTTTCAGCTATTTGCAGCCTTCTTTGTATGGCAACAAATGAAACTCCTAATGATAGGTTTTTTCACTTCTCACATAGGAGGCCAATGAATTTTAATCTTCCAGGCTGGCTCCATCCTGGTAACTCAGCTTATTTGTGGAATTTTGTGCGCAATAAATCAGATCCCTTAGTGACAAAGGTTGATATCAAAAATGTTGTTAATGATAGAGTCACAGAAGTTGAGTTTAAGAATGGATGCAAGAGTACCACCTACAGAAAATGCAGTAGGTAATAAAGAAGAACCCAGTACCCAACATGGTTGCATCACTGAAGACACTGCTACTCATGATCTCAGCCAAGAGGGTCTCTGAATTAGTTGCTGAGGCCCCTTTGCATCATGCTGTCCATGAAGACAAGGCCACTTCATCCAGAAGAAATGTTCAAGAGGGTGAGTCACAAAGAGAATTGTTGCAGAATTTTTCAGCAGCTCCAACAGATTTGACACAGAACCCACAAGCAAACCATTCTACATCTTGCTCTAAAGAATGCTACAACAAGCATTGTTCAAACATTTCTTTAGTTGGTCAAGAAACTCTTCATCCCTTTTCATAGCCACACAGAAGGCACATTATATCTTAGAATCCAACATCTCCCTGGAAACCTGAACAAAAATAAGCAAGCAATTGGATACAACACAACACTCTGTTACCTCTTCTACAATGATGTTCTTAATTGATGCTGAAAAACACCCTGCAGTAAGTACTCTAATATACCTTATTTTCAGAGTACAGTACACACTTGCTTTAAAAATGTATTTCATCTTAATAATTTATGTAAACTCATTATACACAAAGACAATTTGGTTTTACAACCACAAATTAATTTTATCTCTGGAAATAATTCTATTTGTTTATTTTATCAAGTTTAGCAAACTGCCTGAAACTTAATTTATTGAAAAACTTTCTCTCACATACAATTTTGCTAAAGTGAACAAAATTCATTTAGTTGTTATTCACTGATTTAACTAATAGTGAATATTGTGGTTCTGAACTTTACAAATTTAAATTAAGTCTAGATAACTTTTCCATTATAAAGACTCCCAATTTTGGCATGATTTCTGTACAGCTGCATAAATTCATATAGACTTAATCTTACATAGGATATGCCCCTATCACCAAGTAATGGTTGATAAATGCCTTGCAATTTATGTCTTATTACAAGCACAATCTTATGAACTCATTGCTGATGAATGTGCTTCTAATTCTTTTACTGATATACATGTTTCTTTTGCTTATACACAATCTGTTAGTACAAAGCTGCTATTTTTGTTAATTTGGTTGACAGTAAAACAAAGGAAATTTATCTGATCACTCTATTACCAACAGTGTGAAGGCAAAAGAATTTAAGAAAGAGTGCAAAAATTTGTCTGTGAACAATGTGGTAGTAATGGATAAATTGCTTTGATATAGTGGTATTTGTTTAGCTTTTTATTTATAAGAGGGAGAAGCAAAATTCTCAAATAAAACAAAACCATTTTTAAATTTTTTCTGGAAATTGTGTATTAATGTATTCAACAACATAAATCTTGTAATATTTTCAATAATGATTATCATACTAAATTTGCTTAATTATTTCTAATATCAGATCAAATAGAGTGTATCACTAACTGACATAGGTCATTTTTTATTCAATTAAATGAATTTTGTACAAAGACACCACATTAAAGTTTCTATGGAGAATATCATTACTAAACAATGCATATCAAGAAAGAAATTTCAAAGTCAACTCTTATATGATGGGAAACTAATTTGCTATTGGGAGAAAACATGTATTGACTTTTTATTATCAGTGAATATACAATCTTTTAACAGCATAAATTTTGTTAACAGTGAATATATTTTGGTCAAATGCCATAATTCTAAATTCCTAGCAATGAAATAAATTGTAAAAATAAATTAACAAAATCAAATATTAACTTGTATTATGTCATCAGATATTATCAATTGTCTGGAGAACTTATTTTCACTGTTCAGCAAGCCTAAATTTATTCACTCAGACCACGGTACCCAGTTTCAGTCCACTGAGTTTAGAAGTTTTTGTTTGAGATCTGGCATAGCAACTTCACGCACAACTCCTTATCATCCATCGGGAAATGGGCAATGCGAGAAGTACAATGGGACTATCTGGAAGGCTGTTAGCTGCCTCGTACATTCTAGAAACCTGAGTGTTCTCAGTGGATCTCTGTCCTTCTGGAAGCCTTAGCATCTGTTTGTACACTGATCAATACAATGACCAATGAAACCCCACATTAAAGATTTCTGAAATTCCCAAGATTAAACATGACGTGGAAAGAAAATCTGGAAGATTGGTTAACCCCTGGTAACCATGCTCTGCTCAAACGACATGTTCACAATAAAGATGATTCTCTTGTTACTGAAGTCACAATCGAAGAAGTTTTGTCTTCAAATGTAATTCGTGTTTGTTACCCTCATGG
>CABFPE010000026.1:1789369-1805502 GCA_900660155.1 Hofstenia miamia
AATACTGTGATGATACCATGCTGTTGGCTAGCATGAATATCTGGCAATTACAGATTATTTAATAGTGAGCTGAGAGATAACAATGAAAATGAGAGTTTGTATTTTCTGAAGTGAGATAGAAATTAAGCAAGTGAGACAAATAGGGTAGCACCAGTCAATAGGTTAAGCACATTACTTTTGGACGCTTCGCTTTGGCTGGACGCCATAGGAATTGGTCATCTTGGAGTTTACCTAAAGTAGTTTTGTTCCTTGGATGAATTACCAATGTTATATCTATAAGTTCTATGTTATTTTTGTTTCTGGAATCGTGGCTGTTATGTAAATGCTATTCAAACCTTCTGCAGAGTCAATTAAGTTTCTAGTTAAGTTTCCCTACCAGCCCATGATTCTACATAGCGACCATGACAGGACGCTGACGTGATAACTGTTTAATCTTGTTGTTTTTCTTTTGATGGTTTGGATGTTAGTTGTTTTCTTTTTGGTGCATTTCAGCTGGGATAGTTGTTTCCCCTGATCGCTATGGAACTTCTGAGTAAGTTTACCTATTGATGTATTCATTAACTTCCTCACCATTGAAGGATGATGACGAAGCCCTTAGTGTTTCTTATTTGGCTGATGTCAATTGTTAAATTTCTTGTTTGTTTTACTTTTACTAGTGCTTTGATACATTGGATTTATTACCAAGTACTGCTGGGTTTGTTTCTCCCCAGTTTGGTCTGCTAATTGTTATTACCTCTGTAGGTGGCTTTTTGCTCTTGTGTGTGTGGAAGTGCTCCCCATTGTCAATCTTGGAAATTGTTGTTTTTTTTCTTTAGGTTATAATGGATTCTAGTCGTACTGTTACTTACTCTCCTACTTTTCGGACTCCTCCAATTCGGAGTATCCCCTGTGCAAGCATTGGTAACCCAGATGTTACCCCTTGTACTGTTGGATTGTTACTTAATTTTTCTTCCCAATCTATTTCTCCTGTTTCGACTACGCAATGAATGGATCAGAATGTCTCGACCATTCCACATAGTGCTGCAAGTGTCATAAGCCCGTTGTACCACCCAAACTTACTTCGTATTATGAACACCCAGAATGCTCCTCCAATTCCCCTTCATCCTCATAGTTTTGCCAGTGTTATTACTCCGTCAAATCCCCATTCTGATGTTCACCTTGCAGAGATTGATCACCTGAAGGAAGCCTTATTGCAGCAAGTTGCTCTAAGGATGGAGAGTGAACGCCAAGTGGAGTTTCTCCAGGCTGAAATTAATACCCAACATGTGGCTTATCAAAGGATGGAGCGCCAGATGCTGGAGTCGACTATTGCGCTAGAATTACAAATACATGAGTTGAAGGGTGCTGTCAACAACTCACACCGACATAAGGAGGTGTTGTCTCAACGACATGATGAATATGTTACTCATGCTGCATTAAATGAAGCTTTGGGTGAATTAGCCAAGAAGATCATTGGTCAAGTAGTTCAGCTAGTGGGTGCCAACCAACCTCCTCCAGCCATTCCTTTGTTCAGAGGGTCCTCCTCTATACCTTGTTCCACTAGTCCTTCACACAGTCAACCTACTTTTGCTCAGGTGGCTCTTACACAAGTATCTACGTTAACTACCAGAGCCACCCCTCAAACAGGATACGTCCAGTCATTGCCCGATCTGGTGAGCACTGTGGTCGTTCCTGCATTCAAGGAACAACATGTTAGCGATACTAGTCTGTTTACTGAAAAACCCGGCACGAAAGATCAGCTGAGATACTGCTATTTGATCCTTCCTCTTGAGTCCACTGGACAGATACAAGTCTATAGTAAACACTCTGTTTTGCCTAAATTCACCGGACAAATTGATGCAGTGTCACAGTCCTTTGACGAATGGTTTTTCTTATTTGAGCTGACTATGAAACAACACAAAAATTCGCAGGAGTCAGCCGTTTCGCAGTTTCCCTTATATCTTAGTGGATTGGCATACAATCAATACATGATGCTCGATTGGAACATAAAAACTGACTACCAGCTATTAGTGGGTTTTTTCGAGGATCATTACTGAGCACTGCACATCAAGCATCAGTATAAAACGTTATTGAGTGATATGTCTTCTCGGAATTATATTACCCAGGTTGAACATTTGTTTTGTTTAAGTAGTCTTTCTCAAGAATATTCCAAGCACGACCTGTTTTCTTACATTTGCCGAGGTTTTCCTTCATCAATCAGAAATCAGTTGGAAGTCCGTTGCGACCCTGAGGATAACCTCCACGAAATTATTAGGAAGGCCATCAGCGTGGTGTACATGCTCCAGAACTCTCAACGCATCGACAGTGATATAACTAGTTTGTCTAATACAAAGAACTTTGAACCAAGGAGAACTGTGGTTACCAAAAAGTCATTTGATTTATCTTTGGTAAGGTGTTACACTTGCGGAGAGAAAGGACATTTAAAATCTCAGTGCAAGGCCAAAGTACAGCTTGTTGCTGATGGTGAAGGCTTTATTGTCGAAGAACCCATTACTGAATCTTTGTGTGTCGACAATCTTGGTGATTTAAAACCTGAATATCCAACCACATCTCAAGATTTAAATTAGTTGGAGCGCCGCCTCCTGTAAAACACGCACAAGATCATAACGTACTAGTCATAACTCAGTTGATTAGAAAGAATTTAATACCTGTTGAGATGAATGGCAATATCTTTAACGCCACCGTGGATACTGGAGCCGTCACCTCCATCATAAGTGATGAGTGCTGTAAAGAGTTATGTGTAAATTGAGATTCATTGGATCCATCCAGTGCAAAGCTTATTGACGCCTCTGGAAACCCTCTTTCTCTAAAGGGGAAGCTGAAAGATGCCTCAATCAAAATTCATGCAGAGCCTTTTGAAGTAGACCTTCTAGTAATCGATATGTCAAATCATCGCCTCCCATTGATTTAATCTTAGGAAATGATTTTCTGGAGCGAAACTCTTGTGTTATTGATTTCAAAAATAATACGATTTCTATTAAAGACCAAGAAGCAACACAATTGGCTATGATCCTTGAGAAGGAAGTTATTTTTAACCTGGACAAACCCATCTCTCTCGAACCTAGGCATTGGACTCGAGTTGCCATATCTTCTGATGCTAGTATTGATGGGGACATCATGATCCCAGGGCAGAGAGGCAGATACATATGCGGAATCTCTTTCTCACCAGATTTATGTAGAGTGACAAAAGGGAAGACATATGTTACTGTTCTCAATGGAGCAGCTTTTCCGGTCAAGATTGGAGTTTCCCAATTACAGTTAGTAGGAGTACCAGTCAGAGTTGAGAACATCCCTGTCATGTGTTTACCTATATGTACCGCTGTTCATGATTTGGAAGATCTGGTAAGTCTAGTCAAAGTACTGACAGTCACCAAGAATTCTCATCCGCACCTCAATCAAATAGAGAGAAAGTCACTAATCTCTCTACTGTACAGTAAACACGATGTATTTAACTATGGTACAATTAGTGTTGGTCAAGCATTAGGTGAGGAGCACGCAATTGAATTGAAACACGATCGACCAATTAGGTTACCAGTATGCAGGGTACCAGAAAATTTAAAACCTGAATATGAGAAGATCTTGAGTGACTTGATAGAAAGTGGAATAATACAAGGAAGTAGCAGCCCTTATGCTGCTCCCACTGTGTTTATTCGCCAAGGTGAGAAGTATTGGCTGTGCATTGATTTTCGTAAGCTGAATGATATAACAATTAAGGACGCGTATCCCCTGCCAAGAATAGAAGATCTCCTTTACAATGCCAGTAAATACAAATTTTTCTCATGTTTAGACTTATGCAAAGCTTACTGGCAGGTACCTATGCGCCTTTCCGATATTCCAAAGACCGCATTCATTACCCCTTATGGGTTATACAAATGGAAGTATATGGCCTTTGGCCTATGCAACACGCCAGCTACTTTTCAGCGATATGTCACTAAAGTCCTTAAGGATGGTGCGAATCTTCTCAAACCCGGCATCTCGGCCTATATAGACAACATTTTAGTGGCAAGTAACACTTTTGAAGAACATTTAGACAAGCTTTGTCGAACCCTGGATCTATTACAGAAAGCCGGACTCAAAGTTAACGGGACGAAGTGCGCATTAGTGCAGACGAAGGTAGTCTTTCTTGGCCGCGTAGTCGAACCAGTAAAAATCTCAATAAAAACCAATGCTAAAGATTTCTTAGATAAGATCAAAATGCCATGTTCAGCGATTAATGGGCTTTCTCAATTATTATGGGATGTTCATCCCGGATCTTGCTGATAAAACGAGAACAATTTCCAATTTATTGAAAAAATCTGTCGACTTCAAATGGACATGGCAGGAACAAGAGGCTCTCGAGGGTGTAAAAACAGAACTCAAAAAGATACCATCTTTAAACACTCCTGATTATATTTGAAAGACTTTATAATCGACTGTGATGCTAGTGCTGTTGCTATTAGTGGGATCCTGAGTCAGGACATAAACAGAGTCGAAAGTCCTGTTCAGTACTTCAGTAGAAAACTTAGAGCTTCAGAGAAGAACTATGGTGTGACTAAGTGCGAGATGCTTGCATTAGTCGAATCCCTGAAAAAATTCTGCTACTTTANGTACAGTAAACACGATGTATTTAACTATGGTACAATTAGTGTTGGTCAAGCATTAGGTGAGGAGCACGCAATTGAATTGAAACACGATCGACCAATTAGGTTACCAGTATGCAGGGTACCAGAAAATTTAAAACCTGAATATGAGAAGATCTTGAGTGACTTGATAGAAAGTGGAATAATACAAGGAAGT
Organism: Hofstenia miamia; assembly: GCA_900660155.1. Taxonomy (NCBI): domain Eukaryota; kingdom Metazoa; phylum Xenacoelomorpha; order Acoela; family Hofsteniidae; genus Hofstenia; species Hofstenia miamia. The sequence goes on from CABFPE010000026.1 coordinate 1,794,146, forward strand.
AGCAGCCCTTATGCTGCTCCCACTGTGTTTATTCGCCAAGGTGAGAAGTATTGGCTGTGCATTGATTTTCGTAAGCTGAATGATNTGCATTAGTCGAATCCCTGAAAAAATTCTGCTACTTTATACTTGGCCATAAGTTCACTGTGTGAACCGACAATAGTGCTTTGGCTTGGCTAAAGAAATTTAGTGGCGACAAATCCAATATTGTTGCTTGCTGGATTGAGTACTTAAATGATTTTTCATTTACGATTAAACATCGCCCAGGCCGACTCCACCTGAACGCCGATTATTGGACGGTGCTGCCCAGCTATGAACGTGATCTCAAAAAACCAGATGGGGAAAAGGTCCCTTTCTCCTTCATCCCTCACAATGAGTATCAGTTGATACCCGAAATCAATGCTGATAGGAACGGCAAACCTATTCTTACCATCCTCATGAGAGAGGAAATTTCAAAAGAGGAAATAATTTTATTCGTTACCAACACCGCGATTGGATATTGGATCAGATAATGAAAAGAATGAAAGACCCGTACTTCCCCACATCTCCTGAAGTCAATCGCTATTTCCACCATTATAACTGGCATGTAAATGAGAATGGTCTATTATATGCAAAGAGTAAACACAACAATCAGCTTGCAATCCCTGAGTACTTTAAAAGGGATTTGGTGCATAGAGTGCATGAGCGTGGTCACCTTGGTATTCTCCAGACCAAGAAAACTTTCAATTCACGATATGTTACCACTGGAATACGAACTACTGTAACAGATGTAATCAATAAATGCGAGAAATGTTTACTAAACAACCTTCACCACTTTCCTCAACAAAGAGCTGAGATGGAATCACGGTCTGCAGAAAGCCCTAATGAGTTAGTGCATGTTGATCTAGAACAACTATCAAAAGATGATGAGGGTTTTCAATATCTACTCGTGATGGTGGACCACTTCACCAAATTTGCCCGTATAGTTCCTCTAAGCAGTACAACTGCAGAAATGGTGGCTGACAAAATCCTTAAAGAATGGATCTTAAAATATGGACCAATGCGCAAATTAGTTTCAGATAGAGGTCCTCAATTTGAAAGCAACATTTTACGCGCTTTGATGAATGAATTGGAAATAATTCACGAACTGACTACAGCTTATCATCATCAAGCAAATGGTTTGGTAGAATGGTTAAATCGAACCCTCATCAAATTGATTCGGGTAGCATTGTCTCGAGCTGCCGGTAAACAATGGTGACGCATTGTAGAATGTGTTGAGTATTTTTATAACACGTTGGTCCATACAACAACTGGTGTCAGCCCTTTCAAAGCCATGTTCGGTAGAGAGGCTGCTACTTCTTTGGCGATGATGTTTCCAAAATACGCTGACAATAATGTGGAGAGTTATGTGAATAGATTATTAACTGCTATGCAACAAATTCACTTGACAATTTGTCATAACACTAATCAGTTGAGTATTAGGCAAAAGAGAACCTTTAATAAAAAGCTGTATGGTGAGCCTCGAATCACCACGGATAGTCATCAAGTATGGAAACTTGCAAATGATTGGCAAGGCCCTTTCACTATAGAAAAAGTGCTTGATCATAACACATATACCTTAAATAACAGTAAAATGGTACATTTTCAAAGGCTCAAATGAGCTATAAAAGATATCAAGCATGTTATAATAGATGATAATAACGAATTTACGTTAGTAGACAATGGTGTTGATGTGTATGAAAAATATGATAACTTAACTAGTTTTTCAGAGGATGAATTTTCCGACACCGAGTACAATCCTGATAATGTTATTCCTNATCATCAAGCAAATGGTTTGGTAGAATGGTTAAATCGAACCCTCATCAAATTGATTCGGGTAGCATTGTCTCGAGCTGCCGGTAAACAATGGTGACGCATTGTAGAATGTGTTGAGTATTTTTATAACACGTTGGTCCATACAACAACTGGTGTCAGCCCTTTCAAAGCCATGTTCGGTAGAGAGGCTGCTACTTCTTTGGCGATGATGTTTCCAAAATACGCTGACAATAATGTGGAGAGTTATGTGAATAGATTATTAACTGCTATGCAACAAATTCACTTGACAATTTGTCATAACACTAATCAGTTGAGTATTAGGCAAAAGAGAACCTTTAATAAAAAGCTGTATGGTGAGCCTCGAATCACCACGGATAGTCATCAAGTATGGAAACTTGCAAATGATTGGCAAGGCCCTTTCACTATAGAAAAAGTGCTTGATCATAACACATATACCTTAAATAACAGTAAAATGGTACATTTTCAAAGGCTCAAATGAGCTATAAAAGATATCAAGCATGTTATAATAGATGATAATAACGAATTTACGTTAGTAGACAATGGTGTTGATGTGTATGAAAAATATGATAACTTAACTAGTTTTTCAGAGGATGAATTTTCCGACACCGAGTACAATCCTGATAATGTTATTCCTGAGCACTTAGAACCACATATGCTCCCCTAGAGGAGGGCGAGACCTACTTACGATCCCAACATTTGGGATTTAAATCTTATAACTCCATTTAGGAATGAAACCAGTAAATTGCAAACAAGAGTCGCCAGCTCCACCTGTCCGTCACTGAGTGAGAAGGAAGATGGAAGGTAGCCGACTTGGACGAGATGCCTCACCTAGGCGTGGGAGACACGTTTCTCCGCTTGCTGAGGCCCACGCAAGAAAAAGAGGACGTCAGGATGGTGCTGAGGAGATTCCGATTCCGTGTGGGCGACACATTGCTCCACGACTTGGCGAGCAGACAGCATTTCCCACGACGCCCTCCACATCTCGCCCCTACGTGGAGAGACACATTTCCCCACGTGCGCGAGAGGAGCTGGCAACTCCCACTTTAAAAACTTATGATAAATTGAGAGTTTTTTTTAGTGCTTTACAACTTGTAAATACCCCCCATACAAGCGACTTGATAGCCCCTTCGACCTCTTCCACAGCCACTTCCACTGTACAATCTCAGAAAACTGAAGAGAGAAGAAGAAAATTATCTAAAGTCGGCGATGAAACCTTACACCCATACTATATTGCAACAAGAAAAGCCATAGCTATCATCCGTGATAATATATCAGAGGAGACTAAAGATCAACTCCGTCGGACATACAATGGACGCGACATGACTTGCTCTATCGACGTCATTCCTTTCGTCATAGATGCCTCCCGTCGCCCCAAAATTAATACAATCATTGGTTACGACTCCAGGATGATGGAAAATTTGAGTCGTCTGTATTGGCGCAGCACAGTGCACACCTTCTTTGATGACGATTTTAACATATATAACTTATGTCAGTTTTTGAACAGTGGCAAAACCATTGATAGTTTTGAGTGTATAAATGTAGATTTCCAAAACCTCCTCTTTATCTACTTCTTACGAATATCTGAGATACAAGCTGAGGACATCATGGAACAAATTGAGATTGCTTATCACATCACTAAAGTTGAGGGCATTCGTTTAATAATGATAGTTCGTGGAGAGTATGAAACTTCAGTACCCGAACCAATAGAAAACTTAAATTTTCGTATGGAAAATTTCTTAATCTTATCTAAAGATGATTATGCCCCTACTTCTTCACATTCCACGAGCCACCTTCCAATCACTAGGCTCATATATACTGATTTACTTCTGTGTCAAAAAGTGCCCTCCCATCACTTAGCTGTTGATCAGAAATTGATTATCGACGTTCTGCTCCAATCGCAGACCTTAGAAGTTACAGATCCCAATACTCCCTTGTTAGCTACAGTTACTGATCTAAGAGTTAGCTTCGCCTTCGCTCAGAGCCGCCAACTACTAAATGAGATTCAAACTATCTGGTCTGACATAAAAGCAGATCTTAACCCCGAGTCTGATTGGCCCCATTTAGATATATCTAGTCCATCACAGACTTATCACTCGTCTGTAGAACAAACTCTGCGAGACATCAAAGTCTCCTATAACAACCAGGATAAGAAAAATTTTAAAGAACGTCTCTTTGCAGAGAAAAACTTACCAGATATATATGCCAGAGGAGCAATTTGGATACTAGCCATCTATCTAACAAAGGAGCCTCAACTACAAATACCCATGTCACACGAGAAGAGGACATCCCTCACGAAAATAACTATTCACGAATTAGCCGTTTGCCCACTGACATGGAAAGTTAAAAACTGGTTGCTGTATAAGTGTAGTCCTCCTTCCTCCCCTGGAAAAACGAAGTGCGCCATGGACAAGTTTGAAAAATATTATGCCTGACTGGTGGGGGCGAGCAGTGTGACTGGAAAAATGTTGATTATGTTAACTAGCAATCAACTTGGGATTTGTCCGTCGGACATCAATATTTTTTCTGATACAGTAAAGAAGTACATGAGGGGCACCACAGCTGAGACAAAATTCGCCATATTTCACTCAGATAACGCTCCCCTGAGTACGAGAAGATTTGTAGAAAGATTGCCTGGATCAACACAACACTTTCTGGATCAAGTCACCAAGTTCGATGTATATGGAAAAAATGAAATTTTATTCAACATGCAGCAAATGAAATATCCTGAATGTGGATATGGTCAATTTATGGAATCAGCTAGGCATGTTAACAAAGAAGGCAAGATTATTCCAATCACCATTTTCGATCAGGTGATGCATACACCAGAGCAATTTTTTCGAGAGGAGGAGCTACTAGCATCTTCAGCGATACAAATGTCTCCCCACATTCGCGATTTGATTGAAAAAGTCAACTTAGAAAAATTTGGAGTTAATGCCATCTCTCCTAAACCGATGCCACAATGGTCTGTTACAGAAGATGAACGTATCTTAATGGTCAAGCATGATCCGAGCAAATTTCTCGATGATCTTACCGTGCAGCCAAGAGTTCTGGTCGACAGTCGCGATAAAGATGTCCTATCGTTGATGAAGTGGTGTCTCACGGAGATGTTCACCAAGGAGGAATTAGTCATTTTACAATCCCCAGGGCGACATGTTGCTCTGGACGTAGAATGTACTACTTCTCAAGTCCACATCTCCACACAGCAGATTGAACGCTTACTACAAAAGAGACTTCAAGGAAAGTTCTGGGATACCATCAAGGACGCCCGTATCAATTATCCCGTTACGATAGGATTAGCCACTTTAGCGTCTCCTACAAAGTTTAGTGAAATGGAGAAGAAGATCAAAACTGCAAATCTTTTGTGCATACCACCACCTACGATTGAAACCCCACTAATCCAGCCAAAATGGAAAGTACAGAAGCCTAAAAAGAAGGTCGCTGCTCAGTTATCTGATCGAATCAACTTTGTCAATAGTAAATCAGAAGCAGTTAAAGCCAGTAGAACGGGCGAGTATAAGATTGTATGAGAAAAACTCATCGCAGGAGGAAATTCTGAGCATGTATTTATTGATGACAAGCTAACCATCACTGATATCTTTATGCGGGGACTACCAATTCACATGCAACTACAAGCAATACAAGAAAAACTAGCCGCGCTGCAGCCTCATGTCCTCATCCTCTTCCAGGCCACTGGAGATTTAATGTGGATAAACAATATTGAAACAGTGACTCATTACTATGATGTTACGAAGAGAATTGAAATCATTACAATAATACGAGCCAACATATCTGATCCGGAAGAGATGACGTTAAGTCAAGTTCAAAACTACTGCTCACTATTTGTTGATCATGACACTACAATGGGGTCACTGCGACAAGTCTTCTTACATTTCTATCCCAATACCGAGATTAGTGAGGATGATGCTCATACGTCTGATACCAATGCGATGATGACATTAATGATTGCACTAAAAGGCCTTCGGCTTTATGAGCAGTTTTATGACACATTTACCAGGCGGTTGAATAACCTAAGGAGAAAGTGTCCCATTAGCAATCGAATGCCAAACATTAAATTTCTATGGCTGAAGGACGAGGTGGTTATGCAAAGAGAAGTACTTATGCAAATAACCCAAGAAGAACACTACGCAGAAGTCACAACATGGGATGGTGAACTCGCTACAAAGATGATTGTGGCCACACAAAATATCGTTTCTGGGCCAGCCCTCCAACTGCTAGCCGAAAATTAATTTGAGCAAGGGGGGGGCGTGTAGAGTCACTCGGGGATTTTGTTGATTTTATTCTTTTGAATCTTTATTTTGTATTATTACGTCACTATGACGTTAGTAGCTATTTTCGATATTAGGTTACTACTGCTAGTTTAATGTCCCCTCGATGGTGCTTATTGTTGCTCAAATTTAATTTTGTGAGGGAAAAGAATTCGATCATGTTAAACTACGTTGACATCTGATTATTGTAAACAAAGGCAGGTAATAGTTAAACATTTTGTATAAAACCTGAGAACAATGTAGCAATAGCTTAATAGATTTTGTCTACTCTCAACTGCCGTATTTACTGTTGTATTTTCTATTTATTTATTATATTAATGAAACTTTTTGCTTAAGATCAGCGACAATTCGGGAGTGCTTTCACCAGTATGGGGCAACACATTGCTTCTGGGGTCTATTGATTACCCAGTCCGAATTGTGGACTCATTAAGTTATGAATACTGTTATGTATAAGGAAATAATAAATCTCTCTTTCATAGTTCAACACGTACATGCACTTATAAAACCTAATACTGTGATGATACCATGCCGTTGGCTAGCATGAATATCTGGCAATTACAGATTATTTAATAGTGAGCTGAGAGATAACAATGAAAATGAGAGTTTGTATTTTCTGAAGTGAGATAGAAATTAAGCAAGTGAGACAAATAGGGTAGCACCAGTCAATAGGTTAAGCACTTTACTTTTGGACGCTTCGCTTTGGCTGGACGCCATAGGAATTGGTCATCTTGGAGTTTACCTAAAGTAGTTTTGTTCCTTGGATGAATTACCAATGTTATATCTATAAGTTCTATGTTATTTTTGTTTCTGGAATCGTGGCTGTTATGTAAACGCTATTCAAACCTTCTGCAGAGTCAATTAAGTTTCTAGTTAAGTTTCCCTACCAGCCCACGATTCTACACTGGTGCTCATTGTGAAGGCTAAATGTTTTAAAAGTAAGTTCTAAAAAGGTAATCAGTCCCAAACCTAGTGGAAAAGACACATAAAATTGGAGTGAAATAATGTATGATAGTTGTACATGGGAACCACTTATACCCTTCTAGAGTACTGGAAGTAAATCAAAGTGGTTTTTTTGCTGCATCCACATCACAATTGTAGAAGCTACATTACAAGACATTCTCTAGTAGGAAATTGAATTAAAGAAAAAGTAATCAAAACAAGAAATGCAAATATCCCAATTGCAAGAGGAGAATATAATGAAGAAATCCCAGATCTGAAAACCTAATAAAAGTCAAGATCAGGCTAATGCTAGGCAAACAAAAGCTCAGTTATTCAAGAAATGTCAATTTGTTCCTTCTCATCAAATTAATCAGATTCATACAAACTGTAAATTCTTTCAATATTTATATTGGTACTGAAAGTTGATAAGATGATATAATTTTAACAGCTGCTTTCTACCAGAGTTAAGCATAATCTCTATTCAATCAATATTCTAAGTGTCTTTTGAGAATAGACTCTTCATATTTCATGTCATTAGAGCCTATCCAAGAATGCATGCAAGCAAAATATAAATCTCAACACAATGATTATTCTAACTTGGTTGCTGCTTAACCTTACTAAAAAATTGACTCACAGCTATAGCCCAGATATTATACCAGCTGGTAAGAATAGAGAACATTTCAATATTAGAAAGTGAGAAATCTAGGCTTTTCACAATATGAATAAGGTGGTAACTCCACACCTTGACATCTTTAACCATTGACAGTACTATTTTTGACAAGACCAAAACATTTACAAAAATCAGAAGCATGCAGACATAAGTAATAAAATAGACTTGAAGTTGGTTCCACTTTTTCCTGATTAGTCAAGAGGGAGGGGAGTAGAAGTACAAGCCACTTTTAGCTGATTGGTCAATGTACATGCTACTTTTTCTTGATTGGTCAAGAGGGGGATCAAAGGATGTCCCACTCTGACTCATGAGCTATGTTAGGTCTTGGATATTGAGGGGCAGTGTTTCAGTAATGTCATGTAAATTGCATAGTCATTATGTGTTGACTGAAATTGATTCACAAAAATGCACTTTACAAGTTTCTTTAGTGACTCTTTAGTTTTGTGATATTTATGGGAGCAGTTTGTTTGCATATACATTCTTTTTACTTGTTTGCATACATTGATCTATTTTCACTATCACACATAACATTGTTAGCTTCTATATTAAAAGATTACATAGTAGTAAGATGTAACCTGTAGGATGTCTCATTGGGACACCTTGATGTTCTCGTAACACCTATGTCTATTTGGCACAGGGTAATGGACTGATTCTATTGGGTGCCATCTATTGATGAAATATTTTTGTCAAAACTAAATTGAGCAAATTAATTTATTGATGAAAATTATATTTTTGATTTCTAGTATTTGGGCAAAGTAATATAATTCATGACGAGAAACGCTGATAGTGTTAAATTAATTTTTTTTTGACGTCACACATTATTAAGTTTACATGTTGTATTACACATACATCCTATCAAATTACGTTTTGATGACTAATGATTAATTTCCCATGCACTTTGATTGTTTACAGGGCCAATGTACAATGTTTAACACGTTTTCGAAAAAGTATACACCACATGCAAAAGACATCATTTCATTTTCAAAGTATACTATTTTATTGTAAAAAATTCCATATGATTAATTCATTTTCACAAAATATTTGTTATACTTAAACATTACATGCATAATACATAATAAAAACAACCTACATTTTTGGAAAAAGTTAACTGGGTTATGCATAAAGGCAACTTAGCACTACAGATGTATGAAATATAGACTTACATTTTAAAATCAAAACATGCTTTTATGCATAAAGCGTAATTTCGCCTCCTAAAAAATTATACATGCAATGTTAATATAATTTATATACACACATGCATTTCAATATACAGTATTATATATTAGTTTTTACACGCCGATCTTCTTCTCTCTGCATTTCTTTTTGGTGTATACTGGTTTTCATGATTGTGCACATTGTAGATTCAGACATCTTTTCTCGACTTTTACATAGCGATCTTCTTTTCCACATTTCTTTGTAGTTTATTTACATTTGAGAGGAGTATACACGCCTGCAGATTGTTATACCTTTTGTCAACTTACACACTTTTTTCACTTTATTTGGTTTATGGGGTTTTACGTGAGTGTATACATTACATGGGCTTTCTACTTTTGTAACTTTAATCCGTAAATACGATGACACACTCATTATTCATAGCCGATGACAATTTTTCCATCTATAGATATGATTTCCAATTGTTAAATTTGTAAACTCCGTGATGCGTTCGCCATTCTAAACGTACAATTGTTTGTAAATAGTGTCTTATTCACACAAGAAAAATACAAGTGAATGGTATTTAAAAGTTACAAAAATACAAGTAATATTTTTGCATAGTGAAAACATTGTCTATAAATTCGCAGAGAGCAGATCTGTGTTGAGTTTGATCAGTAGAGTAAAGTCAAAAGCCGAATTTCAGTTGAAAGGGTTACGCCTCTCCCGCTTTGGCCAACCAAGGCTACTAATGGTGGCAACTTTAGAGAGTGCCTGCTGGCTACTATATCGAAACAGCAAAGCAGCGTCTACATGAAGGCACAGTAAACGCTTACCTAGGGCCTATCTCATAGGCCAGAGACAGAGAGTCACCCCTCTGTATGACTGCCCCATGAGACGCACCCAAAACTGGTGGCAGTAACAGCCTTGCTGACAGTGTCTCAACTGTGCGGCCATCTGTCTACCCGAAAACCTGACCAGTGCACATGTTGGCACCTTCTGTAACCTGGGTTTAACGTCTAATGTGGGTTCGGGACTCCAGTTAACAATGCGCCCACTGAGTGTTAGCATTACCCAGGAACTACCACGAGGAGGTACTCTCTGGACCTATTTGGGCATAGCCCTTCCGGTTCCCAGATTGGTGTACATCTTTTGACACCAATTTGTTGATTGAAATACATACTTCATCAGATCAAATTCCGAAAATTTCATTTAAGGACGTTTAATTTTTCTTATTTTTTAGTTTTCTTCGTGTGGCAACTTTAGAGAGTGTTGGTATATTCTCTTGTTCCGCTTTAATATTTTCAAACCGTTGAATTTAATTGAATATTCATGAATTTTAGATTGTCTTAAGATAAGAACATTTTTATTAAGAGAAGGAAAATACAATTAATAAGACAATAAAACAATAAAAAACAAAGACCTTAAAAATCTAAAAATTAGCAAAATTCTCGTAATTATCTAATCACTATTACAGAATTTGCACCCTGTTCATGATCTTTCTGACATTAATTTTTGCATAAAAATATATCTTTTCATATAATTCCGGGTAGCTTTATTTTATAATAGAGCATAATTTGTTTAGCATCTTTGAAAACATATTGTAGCAACATTGATTTGTATAAATGATTAAGGACAAATTTCGAAAACATAATTTTTGGTGTTATAGAATTTATGCCTTCAAATTTGAAAATGTGACCCTCAGGAATTTAAGTTTCACATAACCAATGTGTGAAATATCTGAATTGTTGCATGACGAAGTAATTGATTAGCAACACGCTAAATATTTTTTTATACCAGCAGCCATTTTTTTCTGTATAAACGTGCTCAGAAAATGATAGTTTTGAGTCAATCATTATTTCTAAATATTATAAAATTTTAATTGCGGAAATGTTGCATTTTTGTTAGACAAATTTTTGTTTTGTATGCAAGTCATTGTTAAAAAGATTGCGTTTTTGAATGTCGCGAAACATTTGATTAAGTATTAGTCTATTAAAGACTTCATTTATTGGTGTCATGATTAAGTGGACATGCTTCATCATTTTTTTAAAAGCGAAGTAACATGTGCTTCTTTTATGCAGTCTGGAAATGTTCTCGATTTCATACATTCATTAATAATGTAGTAAAGGGGGAATATTAATTACATGTGTGGTTTTTTAAGCATCTACATTGTGGAACACTATTTTGGAAGGAGCAATTACAATAAGCCAATTTACAATTGCTGCTTTAACCAGCTCAATGGATAATCGGCTAGTGTCTGTTCTACAACACAAAGGAAACTATATAAATCATTAGCAATATCTAAATTGCACTCAAACTCTTAAAATTATGGACTTTTATTTAGGTACATAATAACGTGAAATACAGTATATTCGCGTGAAATTTGCTTTTTTTTCATAAACAAAGTGTTACAATACAGAACAGCTATTTCTTCCCCAGAAGCTAGTAAGAAACATTATTACTAAACGTCCAAATGTAGATAAAACCATTTTATAAGGCAA
>CABFPE010000026.1:1807592-1855900 GCA_900660155.1 Hofstenia miamia
CCTTACCTTTTGTACTTTTGCCATTCATAGCATCTGATCTATGCTTTTCTCCAGATTCATATTATATTCTTTTTCTTTCAAAACATGTATGATTGTCAAATTTTTTTCATCCATATCTATCTCTGGAATCTCTGCTATTTGATCCTTATAGGCCATTATAGCTTGTGTTGTTTCCAGTGTGAAATCTTTGTCAAATATGATATGTACTGTGCTCCACATGTAGGGTCTTTCCAGTGTCTCATTCATATCTTGCGGATAACTTACTATCACCTTTACTTTTGGTCTATTGTTGGTGTTGAGTACTATCAGTAAGTTTCTTCCTTCAAGTTTTCATGACTTTTCTTATATGTGATTTTGTCTCTATTGATAATTTTTTGAACGCATTATAACAAATTTTTGTGGTTCCAATGAAATATGGGTGTAGTGTTTCTCTGTCAATTTTAGACATTCATTTTTCTCTTTCTCTAGATCATACAGCTCTCTCTGAGGCAGTGTCCAAGGAGGTGTGTAGCTGTGTCATCTGTAAAGGTAATCAGCTGGTGCTTGGTTCACAGTCTATGGGCTGTGAATCTGTGCTAATAGTTTCTACTGATTCACCCTTGAATCAGTTCACAGTTACTCCTATTGGCACTTGACCAGTTGTGGTTCCTGTGGTTATAGGATCAGCCTTGAATCACTTTCACATCTCCATGGTTCTTCCACCACTTACACCTTCCCCTGGAACTCCAAGTGTCTCACTGCCCTTGAATCAGCATCATGGACTCTTGGAAGGAAAGTTCTGCTGCTGTGCACCAGTTTTCTGCATGTCCTTGAATCTGCTGTGCAGATCCCTGTTGGAAGAGGCTTTTTGTCCATTGGTCTCCCTGCCCTTGAATTGGCCTTAGAGACTACTAGGATGCCTTCTCACTCTACGTCATCTGTTTGTTGGCTCTTTGTTCTTGTCCCTTCTGGATCCCTGTAATCTGCTTCCTTAGTTGGTTTATGTATTCATTGTCCAAACTTTTGCTGTAGTTGGTGTATTGCATTGATAACAGAGTTGTTGCCTCTCTTCTGAACATTGCCTTAAATGGTGTGACTCCTGTTGTTGGATGTACTGATGTGTTATAATAGTATTTGACCCTCTTGATGACTTCTCTCAATTTATTTCCACCTATCCTTGATGTTGTCACCCTAATTGATTTGATCAGTGTTTGATTGAGTTGCTGAGTTGCTCCACTGCTCTGTTGGCCTGTGGGTGGTATGCTGTTGTTTGTTCACTTGCTATTTCTAGGAGCTCTCTTGAAAGAGTCCACTCTCAAACTGAGGGCCCTTATCTGTTATTATTGTCTCCATCAGCCTGAGTTGTAGAATCCATTCCTTCAATACTAATTCTGCTGTGGTTTCTGCTGTCATATTCTTCATTGGGATCATCCTTGCATATTCCACCATTACCAGTAGATATTGATAGCCTTCTGTGTCCTTTGACAGCATTTCCAGATCTATGTAGACTATCTTGTTTGGTTGTGTTGGAATGATTTTCTCTGGTGGTGCCCTTTGTGTTGGAAAATGTTGTTTATTGTGTAATAGGCATGTTGTACACTTATGGATTATGTCCTCTGTAACTTTCCTCACAGCTGTTGTAATGAATCTTGTGTTGAAGGTTTTTTCCATTTGTGTGATTCCCAGGTGGCTCTTCCTGTGTATTTTTCTTATCAGTTCCCTTTTAAAGTAGTCTGGTATCACAATTCTGTTGTTACTGGCTTCAACATATAATAATCAATTTTTGTTTATCTTCCACTTGTAATGCTTGTAGTATCCTGCTGTTAATTTTGATAGTGTTGTTTGGAGTTCTCTTCTCTTTTTGATGATTTTGCTGAGAATTATGTCATCTCTCTGTTTGTCCACTATTTCTTGTTCAGATATTTCCTCCCTCATCAATATTGGTAGGATGGCTTGGCCTTTTTTGTCCACATTTATTTCCTGCAGTCCCTCATATTCAGTATGTGACAAGAATTGAACCTGTTTTTTCTCTCCATCCAGTTTTGCTGATACTCTGGTAGTGATATCCAAAAATCTGCATTCTTATGTAGGGTGCCTTTCCTATGCTCAATTGAGAATGTAAATTTGTTCAAATATTCAATCCATTGTGACACTATTCCAGATTTGTCTCCAGAAAACTTTTTTAACCATGCCAATCTGCTGTTGTCCATGTGCACTCTAAATTCTTTGCCAATCAGGAAATGTTGAAATTTCTTGATGTTCTTGATCAGTGCCAGCATTTCCACTTTGGTTGATCTGTAGTTTTCCTTGCTTGCTCTTACTTTGCAACTGAAGAATTGAATGGGGACCTCTTTTCCGTTTTTTATTTGTCCTAGTGTGGCCCTGATTGCCCCTTTGTTGCATCACAATCCAGTATGAGCTGTTTGTTATAGTCTGGTGTGTTGAGGGATGGTAATTTAGCCATTCTTCCCTGATGTTATCCAACTCCTCCTGCTCCAGCCAGGTCCATACAAATGGTACTGATTTTCTCATTAGTCTAGTCATCTTTGCTGTTTTGCTGGCTATGTTCAGAATCAAAGTGCCATAATAATTGAAGAATCCCATTATCCTTTGTATATCTTTCTTGTTGTTAGGTTTTTCTATTTTACAGATCATCTCTCTGGCATTGTCTTTCATACATATCCTGCCTTTCTCAATTGTTCTCCACAAAAACACTATCTTTTCTTTTAGAAAGTTGCATTTGTTCCTGTTGATGCGAAGTCCTGCATTCTCCAGTATTGTTAGCATTCTCTGTAGTTTTTCTAGATGTTCTTGGATTGTGTCACTAGTTACTATATAGGTGTTGACTCCTTCCTCCATTCTATGTGTCCTATTTTTTAACAATTTTGTGATGTATCACTGGAAGTTTGCTGGTGCATTACATAGTCTGAACGCCATATATATCCACTCATACAGCTTGTATGGTGTTATGAATGCTGTTTTCTCAATATCATCTTCTTCCATCTTTACCTAGCCAGTAGGCTTTGCATAAATCCATTGTTGTAAAATATTTATGCTTACTTGCTTTGTAGAGCATGTCCTCTATCCATGGTAGGGGGTATGAATCTTTCTTTGTCACTTAATTTAATTTACAAAAGTCTATACATAGGCAATATTTATCCCCTTGCCTCACAAACACAGTTGGGGCTGCCTATGGGCTTTTGCTTGGGCAGATGATCTTGTTGTCAATTAGTTCTTCTAATATACAGTTGTATTTGTCTTTCATCTGCTCTGGCACTGTTCTGACTGGCAGCTTGATAGGATTATCCATTGTCATGACTATTCTGTGTTTTTCACCCACTGCTTCCTGATGCTTATTTCTCTGTAATTGAATATATGTTTGTGTTTTTCCAACAATTTCCTTAGTTCCATGATCTCTTTTTCCTCCAGATGTGGGTAGTCTTTGTTCTTTATCACATGTGTTCTATATATGTCTTCTTCTTCTGCTTTTGTCCCTATGCCCTTGAGTTGGCCTTTGGGAGTACTCATGACTTTGATGGTGTTTGTCCACTCGCCCTTGAGTCAGCCATGTGGACTACTATCCACTTTCATTTGCAAGTCGTCAAATCAACCCTGCAAATTACTTGCTCCATCATTGTCTCTTATTGCCTTCAAAATGAGTCTGATGTTGGATTTATTGTACTTTCCATATATCTTTACTGGAGATTTCTTTAAATTAACATTTTGATTCATTGTGTTGAGGATTTGTATTCTTCCTTTTCCATACTTGACTGTACAAATGCTAGATGGCATTGATACTCATTTGGTGTTAATGCATTTATTATCATATAACATTATGTCAGCTGTTATTGTGTCTTCCATTTCTATCATATGCATCTTCCATTGATGCAGCTGTAGGTGGATGTCTTCCTGCAATTCAAATGTAATAGTTTTATGTTTCCCTTGTTCTTCTTTGATTTCCATTTCTTCCTTTCTCCCCTTTATAGTTCTGTTCCTGTAGTTGATGACACACTAGTTTTTTGTCAAAAAATCATCACCTAAAATGACCTCATATGGCAACAGATTGTGTAGAATTACAGGCTGGAATTATAATTACACTAGCTAAATAATTGACTCTGCAGAAGGTTGAAAGAGCGACCTCATAAAAACAGCCCCAATTCCATTAAATAGAATTATTCAAACAAGTGTCAGTAATTCATCCAAGTAACTACTACTTTTTAGGTAAAATCCAAGATGACCAATTCATATGGTTTCCAGCTGAAGTGCTATCCAAAAAGAGAAGTGCTTAACCTTAATGAATGGTGCTACCTTAGATGTCTCACTATTTATTATCTATCTCAAAAAGTAATAAACATCTCATTTTCATTGTTATCTCTCAGCTCACTAAATAATAGCATGTAGTTACCATGCATTCATTCTAACCAACAGTATAATATCATCACAGTGTATTCATTTATAGGTGCATGTACATGTTGTATATAGAATGAGAGATTTATTATTTCCTTATACATATCTGTATCCATAACCTAAATGGTCCACAATTTTGCTAGATAATCTGAAAAGATCTCTAGAAGCAATGTGTTGCCTATGCATGTCCACTACCACCAATGACTGTTTGAATGTTGTATTAGCAATTCTCATCTGTACTGCATTTATCATTCCTTTTGTGTTGATATATTCTTCTGATGCATTAATTATTCTTTTGTTGCAGCTATTCAAATCTTCACATTTAAACGCTAGCTTTGTCACACATTTGTCTGTGATTATTGATGTTGCTGCTGCAGTGTTGATTGTTGCCTTTGTCATTACTCCATTGATTGCTATTGTTAGTGTATTTATTGTATCAAGATTTGTCAGGATCATTATTGATGCATGGTTTTTATGAGTTGGCACTCTAATTATTTTTCTAACTCCTTATCAGTTGGCAATGTTTTGTCCATTTTGTCTTCTGATTGCAGTACATCTTCCTCGCCATAATATGCTTCTTCATCTCCAATTACATTTATTTGTTTTGTGCAGTCGGGTTTTTTGTGACCCTTCTGTCTGCAGCCATAGCATTTGACATCTTTTTCTCTCACCTTCCTAGTTTTTCCATCTTTTATTTTAACTTTTATGATTTTTTCCAGTTTCATGTCATTGTAAGTTTTGTTTGGGGAATGTGGTTTGAGGTTGTTTCCCATGTTGGTGCTTCTCTGTGCCATGTGGCTTTTTCATATATTTGTGCATTGTTCTCAATGGTTGCCTGTATGTTGGCCACCTTTCAGATCATTCTTTATAACTTGTCCTCTACATTGAACTTTATTTCAAACTGGGTTCTGATGCTCTGGCATTCCTTTGCAAATATGTGGGAACAGATCATATTTTGAATATCTATTTTCCCTTGAGCTCAGCATTAGTAGACATTTGACTTGTTAGATGTAGTTTTGAATGTCATAGGTTTTTTTATTTTGGTTGCATTTAGAATAATTTGATATTGGTTTTTGAAACTCTCATTTTCATAATAATGTAGAGTCACTCAGGGAAATTTTCGTGATTATTATTGATTATTACCTATTTTGTATTAACGTCATGATGATGTAACAGCTTTTTTGAGCTTAAGTTTACAAAAGCTAATGAGGTCCCCTCAATGGTGCTAAACATGTTGCTCAAATTGAATTTGATTTGCAAGGGAAAACAAGAACATGAATAGCTAATGATTAACTGTGATTGTAAACTAAGACAGATAGTTATTTATTATTTTGAACTTGTATAAATTGAGAAACACTGTTGAGAAAGGTTAATAGATTTTATCTAGCCTCAATTACTGTTTACTTTTCTCTCCATTACTTTTTATTATTTTTGATTATGAAAATAACTGCTTAAGTTTGGCAACAATTTGGGAGTGCTTTCTCAAGGCATGGGGCAACACGTAGCTCCTGGTGGTCGACAGATCTTCCCAGCCCAAATTGTGGACTCATTAGATTATGAATACAGTTACAGCTAAGGAAATAAAAAATCTCTAGTTCAATATTCAACACGTACATGCACTTATATTTTATGACACTGTGATGATACCATGCTGTTGGCTAACACGGATGTCTGGCAATTACAGACTATTATTTAGTGAGCTGAGTACTAATAATTAAAATGAGATGTTTATTTTTTGTGTATGAGATAGAAATTAATAAGTGAGACAAATAGGGTAGCACCATGCACTAAGTCAAGCACAAAACTGTTCCTGAAGACTTCGCTTCAGCTGGAAGCCATGTGAGTTGGTCATCTTGGAGTTACCTAAAGTATCAATTACTTGGATGAATTACCAATGTTTATATTAGTGTTGTGTTCTCTTTATCTGCTTTCCCCAGAATCAGGGCTGTTGTATTTCTAAGCTAAACCTTCTGCAGAGTCAAATAGTTTTCTAGTATAATTACAGCCCATGATTCTACAATAATTTATGAAATATCCAATGAGTAGTTCATAGTTCCTCTTTGTTTCCATCTCCAACAGCAGGTAATGTTGGGAAGCTGCGCCTGTCAAATATAGCAGGAGTCTTTTCTGCTGCCACTTGCTGGCTTACTTTTTCATTCTGCCATTGTTAACTCAAACATCTGCAACCATTTGACAACTGTCAGGTTATATCCATCTACCCTTCCATTGAACTTGGGAAGTGTTGCTTTACAAGGTATTGTGTTGTTGGTTGTTAGTTGTGGTAGAATTGAATTTTTGTACTTGGGTTTATTGTGATTCTTTATTGTATCTTCTTCTTGCAGTTGTGTAGTTACTGCCTTCATAATCTCATTTATGATTTTCTGTTTCTCAGCATTTGAGTCTTTGTCCAATTCTTTGTGTATTACTCCTTTGTTAGCCAGCATGTGTGGTGCTTGCAGTTCATTCTCCTTTCTTGAATGAAATTCCATTTCATGGGTCTGTATGTTACCTTGGTTTTCTTCTTCTGTTAACTGTAGCAATCTTAGTTTGTCCTTTAGTTGCTCCATTCTCCTGCTTGTAAATCATTGTCCTCTATTAACTGTCTATTTCTTCTTTCCAGTTGCTGATTTTTTTCCTGCCATTGTTGATTTTGTTCTAAGAATCTTTTGTTCAACTCAGATAATTGGTGTGTGAGGATTTTGATCTAGTTTTGGAATAGTTCGCTTTGCTCTTGTAGTCACATTTCCATATTTAACTTGATTTCACTCTAAATGGTTTTGTTTTGTCATTCCATCTGCTTCACTTTGTTTGTTAATTGTTTGATTTTGTTCCTCAAAAGTGCTTTGTTTTCTTGGCTTCTTCTTAGCATATTGATTATCTCTTGGGGGTTCGTCTCTGAGGGTGAATGTAGAGACTGTAGTTCCATATCTGGGGATGAATTTTCACTGGAGTATAATGATGATCACGTTGCTCTAGGGGTTACTGCCCTGGGTGCTGTTTTCTTTGCACTGCCTTTTTTCCTTTTGTCATGTTTTTCTTGGTTTGTAGTGGTACTTCTTCTTGATCACAATTCCAGGATCTTGTTGAAGTGCACTGATTTGGGTTTTAGGTGGCTCTCTTTGTTGACTAGTTTGCTTTTCATGTAGTTGTCTTGTTGCTTAACTTCCACTCTCACTTATAGATTTTTTCATAGTGTGCAGATTGTTCCACTGAATGTTTCTCTAGTAAAAGAACTTCTTTTCCAGGTTGTTGTTCTTGGCTGTCATGGTTGCCATGTAATATCCTCTACAGGGCATTATTACTGTTTATCCTTTGTTACTTCATAACATTGGTTGCATCTTTGCAGTTAGGGATTTACTAACTAGATACTGTTTAGCTTATATTTACCTCTGTTAACATAAAAAAAACTAGATTTAGCTCTTCACTATTTAGGTGACAAAGCCATACAGCAATCTCTCCAAAGATTGATAGTGGGCATCTGCCTGAAGCTGATCTCCACATCCAGTTTCACCAGTCCATCAAAGATCCACTTGGTTGAGTTCCACCTCTCAGCTCAGCAATATAACTTATATGTACCCTATCCTAGCATAGTATATACTCAAGACTAGACATAATTGGACTTAGACTCTATTTTGTAAAAGTGTTTCATGAATATGCAACTATACTTGTTACATGTAGCCATTACCAAAATATATTAGCTTTAATAAATAGTTTAATATTGAACAGCTTCCTAACCTACATTTATTAATTAGTACATGCTCAGTCACTCTATTGGTCATTTTATGGTCATTAATTTGGATCTGAAATAATATTAACATATTACCTAGGTTTCAGTCATCCAACCATATTTTGAATTCATTTATTTTAATACATGTACTGAATGATCACTAGTCAACAAAATGAGAAAAAGCCCCTATTCCTAACTTAAGTGCACTTTTGTAGTCTGGCACAAAAATCCTAGAATCAACCTCAATGATGGATCCAGACCACTACTAAACACAACTTGTTTAGCTTGACATCTTAATAAATAATCAAACCATATTAACAAAACAAAAAAAGAATTCCAAATAAAATTCTTTATCAATTGCTTACAGGGTTTAGAATGTTTTTATAGCAAATTCAGAAAAGTACCTGTTGATTTTAAATTTGAACTTTTGTCTGCCAATATGGTGGATAAAAATAATGGAAATGATTTCACTCCCTCATTTTGCCAAAAGTATTATTATCAACAGATACTAATCTCTTATAGTTGGCACTTATTGTTTCTTGGTTGCATAATACAAATTAATCTAACTGATCTAATAATTTTATAATATTTCTAATCATAATTTGTCTTTGATCTTATTCTCTTTCCAAATCAACATTAGCAGCTTGATTAGTTTGGATGATGCTACAGTAATTCATCCAAGTAACTAAGACATTTTAGGTAAAATCCAAGATGACCAATTCATATGGCTTCCAGCTGAAGTGATATCCAAAAAGAGAAGTGCTTAACTTGAGTGAATGGTGCTACCCTGATTGTCTCAAAATTTATTATCTATCTTATCACTAAAAAGAAACATCTCATTTGCATTGTTATTTCTCAGCTCACTAAACAATAGCATGTAGTTGCCATGCATTCATGCTAATCAACAGTGTAATATCATCACAGTGTAATCAGTTATCAGTACATGTACTTGTTGAATTAGAATGACAGGTTTATTATTTCTCTATATGTAGCTGTATACATAACCTAAAAGTTCCACAATTTGGGCTAGAAGGATATCTAGACACTACATGTCACATCAGTACTTGAGGAAAGTACTCCCAAATTGTCACAGTGACTTACACAATTATTTGCATATTGAAAAAGAACTGTAATAAAATAAAAGGTAAACAGTAGTTGAAGCTAGATAAAATCTATTAACCATTTTCTACATCGTTGCTCAATTTATACAATTCAAATTATTACCTGTCTTTGTTTACAACTAAAGATCATATGATAATCATGTCATGGTTTTCCCTCACAATTTAATTTGAGAAATAATAATATGTAGCACCTAAGTGAGGGACCATTAAATTGTTTTCATAAACTAAAACCAAAATAAGACTTTATGTCATACTGATGTCATTGCAAATATAAAATCAAGAAAGAATAATCACATGTAATGAAATTAGTCATAAAGAATGCAAAGTCATTATATTTATGTGTAATGGTAATCATTCCTAGTGAATACCCAGTTGTTATTAGTGAAAAAAACTCAAAATGAGAAGTAAATGATATTTCATTATTCTACTTCTTTATTGTGGTATTGGTATGAAACTATTCTACTATCCTAGCTTATTGAGGGTTTTGACTCAATGTATGGATTTAATGATGCTACAAATAATTAACTCCTCCTGCTGTTATACCCTATTCTAATATAAGTTAAAGAAACAGGAGATTGTGTTGGGGAAGAGTTTCCACACTTGGCTGACCAAATACTAAAAACCTTTAAGAAGAGTTGCATATGACTAGAGCCCTAATTAGATTAAGAGTAAATAAGCCCTAACTCTTGAGTGCAAGTACTTTGGATGTGAGCAAATCTGCCTTCAACAAAATTTGAAATCATTCTGCATTAGGGGTGATACAAATATATTTTTTATAAGGTGGCAAGAAAATTAATGGCAAAATTGAGTACTAAAAAGTTTCTTTAAGGAATTTATAATGCATATTTTAAAGAACCTGCCTTTGTAAATAAGTCCATAGACATTGAAAATGCAACAATGAATTTTCTCTTAAGAACTTTGAATAATATTGATAAATTTAGGTGCATTTTCCACAGTGTAACCCAAGGGCTTAATAATTGCAAAACGAATTTACAAAACAACATTTTTGCAAACTATAGTTAAGAGTCACAGTAATTTATTGCTACAAAATACAAGCTACATGCATTTACAAAATATTATATATATATATATTTATATATATATATATGTATAGTGGCATTGTTGAGAAACCAGCATGAGTTCCTACTATTCTATCTTATTGAGAATTTCAAGTTGATGTGTGGATTGACCAATACTACAAAACTAACTTACTCCTCATGCATATATACCATATCCTAATTAAAGTTAAAATGTGTACAGGAAATCATGTTAGGGAAGAGTGGCCACACTTGGCAAACCAGATACATATAATCTTTTAGAAGAGTTGCATATGACTAAAGCCCTAATTGATTAAGAATGAAGAAGCCCTAACACTTGGGTGCAAGTAGTAAACCTATGTGCTTAGTAAAAATAACCTAAACTCAGTGTGTTTCTCATCTTGTGCAATTTAGGTGAAAGCATTAATAACAATTTTAATAATGAATGACAAGCAGTATAACAACCCTAGCTGTACACCTAACTTATGTTAAAGGAAAACAAGCAAGCCAAGTCATACCATGTCTGGGTGCCCTTTAACTACACAGTTGGAAAGTTAGAAACACATAATTTTTAAGCAAAAGATAAGTCAAAATAAAAAGTAAAAACAAATTTACTGAGAATAAACTGAAGAGAAATAAATTAACAATTCACAGATATTTATACAAATGAAAAACAGTAATTATAAACAAAACATACAGCATGCAAATATGAATAAATAACTGACAGGTACAAATCAATTGTCTTGTAGAGTTTTACCATGCTGTTAATTTAGTAAAAATTCAATCTAAAACACATAGCACCATTGTCACTATGTCAAAATTACAATTGAAACAAATTCAAAATTATAATATTGAGATAAATGCAAAATAAAGATTGAAACAGCAATGAAAGTCTTTATGCCACATTATCATCTAAACTCTTTAAATTGGTATTCATGTTACTAAAGTGCTTAGAAAACCTTAACATCTTTTGTTTATTTTTCATTCATAATATTACTCTTAATTAATACAAGTAATTGAAGTTTTTAAAGAAACAACTACCTAAATTTTAATTAACTTAGTGAATGCATATTTATCAAGTTCAAAATAATGATCTTAAATTGCTACTGGTCTTGTTGAGAGACTATATAAAAATTCTTCTTTTCCTAATAAACTTAGAGCAACAGGAATTATAGATTAAAATATGAAGTTGTTGACTAATTTATTAACCTTGCACAATCCTTAAGTACAAACAATTATAAATACATTTAATTCAGAATAAGTTCAAACAAAGTTAAGAAAATGAGTCTCTTACACTTGTTAGTAGGAATGAAAAATAAACTTGTTTTTCTTTAGCAAGCTTCAGTTATACTTTGCGCAGAAATTGGTTCAAAAACAAATAGTGGAATGTGTGAGTTAAGCCAGTATACAAAAACTATTGTAATATAAAAGAGAAAGAAAATAAACTTTTATTAAACTTCTATTTAATATCCTTTTGATGCTTTTACAAATGTGTATCCAACTTAGGATTATTGCCACTACACTTAATTATAGACTTTAATAATTTTTTTCATCACATTACTATTTACTAATTCAAGTTTAGATATAATTTAAATAATAATGGTTGAAAGCTTGTTAGTTAATTTTAAAAATTCAAAAAACTTAGTAGCTTAAATTTGAGTATGGTCATACCTGATTTCTCTGGTTTTTCTGGATGTGATGTTGGTGTCACATTTACTTTCAGGTTTGCAGTGCACAACATAAATTGACTGATTTAAAATGTCCAAAGAAATTCACCTGGATAATTTAATTAAATTTCAGACTTCTGTTGTGTGAATTTTAAGTTCTACTGGGACATGAACTAGTAAGCTCTTTGTCTTTGAATAAATGTCAAAAGTTTGGTTCAAGTGAATTTTACAATCACAATTTAAGTGTGATAGAAAATATTATTTTACTTTACAATAATATAATAAATTTAGGTAACCTTTGTTGTGATGTCACATGCCCCTCTAGCAATGTGAGATGACTCTTAAAATGCTTAATAAATAGTTTATTTGTTGAAATGAAATTTTTTTTGATTAATGGATTTGCAAAAAACAACACTATCTGTTAACCTTTGAACAATCATCAAGGACAAAAAGAGTGTAGTTTGATCCTAATAGAAATTCTAATGCACAAGGTACTCATTTACCAAAATGTATTAAAAAATTTAGTTTCCATTTGAAATTTAAATAAAATAATTGCTCTTCATGAACTTAAGAAAAGTGCCAAAAAGTTATGAGGGCAATCTTGACATAAGCTAATAGTGTGCAGCTCAATACAACTACATGTTCAACAGCTCTTAGTAACCAAAACATGCAGTTGTGCAAGCTTGCTATCACACAGCAATCACCACATTTGATATTCAATTGTAGATCATCATTGAAAAGGGAAATTGTGAGTAGCAACTTTCATTGATGTAAACTTGAGCTCATTCTGAGATCATAACATTCAAAAGCAATTTTTCTAAGGCCTTAGTCCCACACTTACTAATGGATGCACAATTTATTTGCAAGTAATACATTGAAGTGAGCTGGTGCTCATTGTGAAGGCTAAATGTTTTAAAAGTAAGTTCTAAAAAGGTAATCAGTCCCAAACCTAGTGAAATAATGTATGAAAGTTGTACATGGGAACCACTTATACCCTTCTAGAGTGCTGGAAGTAAATCAAAGTGGTTTTTTGCTGCATCCACATCACAATTGTAGAAGCTACATTACAAGACCTTCTCTAGTAGGAAATTGAATTAAAGAAAAAGTAATCAAAACAAGAAATGCAAATATCCCAATTGCAAGAGGAGAATATAATGAAGAAATCCCAGATCTGAAAACCTAATAAAAGTCAAGATCAGGCTAATGGCTAGGCAAACAAAAGCTCAGTTATGCAAGAAATGTCAATTTGTTCCTTCTCATCAAATTTATCAGATTCATACAAACTGTCAATTCTTTCAATATTTTCATTGGTTGATAAGATAATGTAATTTTAACAGCTGCTTTCTACCATAGTTAAGCATAATCTCTATTCAATCAATATTCTAAGTGTCTTTTGAGAATAGACTCTTCATATTTCATGTCATTAGAGCCTATCCAAGAATGCATGCAAGCAAAATATAAATCTCAACACAATGATTATTCTAACTTGGTTGCTGCTTAACCTTACTAAAAAATTGACTCACAGCTATAGCCCAGATATTATACCAGCTGGTAAGAATAGAGAACATTTCAATATTAGAAAGTGAGAAATCTAGGCTTTTCACAATATGAATAAGGTGGTAACTCCACACCTTGACATCTTTAACCATTGACAGTACTATTTTTGACAAGACCAAAACATTTACAAAAATCAGAAGCATGCAGACATAAGTAATAAAATAGACTTGAAGTTGGTTCCACTTTTTCCTGATTAGTCAAGAGGGAGGGGAGTAGAAGTGCAAGCCACTTTTTGCTGATTGGTCAATGTACATGCTACTTTTTCTTGATTGGTCAAGAGGGGGATCAAAGGATGTCCCACTCTGACTCATGAGCTATGTTAGGTCTTGGATATTGAGGGGCAGTGTTTCAGTAATGTCATGTAAATTGCATAGTCATTATGTGTTGACTGAAATTGATTCACAAAAATGCACTTTACAAGTTTCTTTAGTGACTCTTTAGTTTTGTGATATTTATGGGAGCAGTTTGTTTGCATATACATTCTTTTTACTTGTTTGCATACATTGATCTATGTTCACTATCACACATAACATTGTTAGCTTCTATATTAAAAGATTACATAGTAGTAAGATGTAACCTGTAGGATGTCTCATTGGGACACCTTGATGTTCTCGTAACACCTATGTCTATTTGGCATAGGGTAATGGACTGATTCTATTGGGCGCCATCTATTGATGAAATATTTTTGTCAAAACTAAATTGAGCAAATTAATTTATTGATGAAAATTATATTTTTGATTTCTAGTATTTGGGCAAAGTAATATAATTCATGACGAGAAACGCTGATAGTGTTAAATTAATTTTTTTTTGACGTCACACATTATTAAGTTTACATGTTGTATTACACATACATCCTATCAAATTACGTTTTGATGACTAATGATTAATTTCCCATGCACTTTGATTGTTTACAGGGCCAATGTACAATGTTTAACACGTTTTCGAAAAAGTATACACCACATGCAAAAGACATCATTTCATTTTCAAAGTATACTATTTTATTGTAAAAAATTCCATATGATTAATTCATTTTCACAAAATATTTGTTATACTTAAACATTACATGCATAATACATAATAAAAACAACCTACATTTTTGGAAAAAGTTAACTGGGTTATGCATAAAGGCAACTTAGCACTACAGATGTATGAAATATAGACTTACATTTTAAAATCAAAACATGCTTTTATGCATAAAGCGTAATTTCGCCTCCTAAAAAATTATACATGCAATGTTAATATAATTTATATACACACATGCATTTCAATATACAGTATTATATATTAGTTTTTACACGCCGATCTTCTTCTCTCTGCATTTCTTTTTGGTGTATACTGGTTTTCATGATTGTGCACATTGTAGATTCAGACATCTTTTCTCGACTTTTACATAGCGATCTTCTTTTCCACATTTCTTTGTAGTTTATTTACATTTGAGAGGAGTATACACGCCTGCAGATTGTTATACCTTTTGTCAACTTACACACTTTTTTCACTTTATTTGGTTTATGGGGTTTTACGTGAGTGTATACATTACATGGGCTTTCTACTTTTGTAACTTTAATCCGTAAATACGATGACACACTCATTATTCATAGCCGATGACAATTTTTCCATCTATAGATATGATTTCCAATTGTTAAATTTGTAAACTCCGTGATGCGTTCGCCATTCTAAACGTACAATTGTTTGTAAACAGTGTCTTATTCTCACATGAAAAATACAAGTGACTGGTATTTAAAAGTTACAAAAATACAAGTAATATTCTTACATAGTGAAAACATTGTCTATAAATTCGCAGAGAGCAGATCTGTGTTGAGTTTGATCAGTAGAGTAAAGTCAAAAGCCGAATTTCAGTTGAAAGGGTTACGCCTCTCCCGCTTTGGCCAACCAAGGCTACTAATGGTGGCAACTTTAGAGAGTGCCTGCTGGCTACTATATCGAAACAGCAAAGCAGCGTCTACATGAAGGCACAGTAAACGCTTACCTAGGGCCTATCTCATAGGCCAGAGACAGAGAGTCACCCCTCTGTATGACTGCCCCATGAGACGCACCCAAAACTGGTGGCAGTAACAGCCTTGCTGACAGTGTCTCAACTGTGCGGCCATCTGTCTACCCGAAAACCTGACCAGTGCACATGTTGGCACCTTCTGTAACCTGGGTTTAACGTCTAATGTGGGTTCGGGACTCCAGTTAACAATGCGCCCACTGAGTGTTAGCATTACCCAGGAACTACCACGAGGAGGTACTCTCTGGACCTATTTGGGCATAGCCCTTCCGGTTCCCAGATTGGTGTACATCTTTTGACACCAATTTGTTGATTGAAATACATACTTCATCAGATCAAATTCCGAAAATTTCATTTAAGGACGTTTAATTTTTCTTATTTTTTAGTTTTCTTCGTTCTGTTGATATTGAGAGTGTCGATATATTCTCTTGTTCCGCTTTAATATTTTCAAACCGTTGAATTTAATTGAATATTAATGAATTTTAGAATGTCTTAAGAACATTTTTATTAAGAGAAGGAAAATACAATTAATAAGACAATAAAACAATAAAAAACAAAGACCTTAAAAATCTAAAAATTAGCAAAATTCTCGGAATTATCTAATCACTATTACAGAATTTGCACCCTGTTCATGATCTTTCTGACATTAATTTTTGCATAAAAATATATCTTTTCATATAATTCCGGGTAGCTTTATTTTATAATAGAGCATAATTTGTTTAGCATCTTTGAAAACATATTGTAGCAACATTGATTTGTATAAATGATTAAGGACAAATTTCGAAAACATAATTTTTGGTGTTATAGAATTTATGCCTTCAAATTTGAAAATGTGACCCTCAGGAATTTAAGTTTCACATAACCAATGTGTGAAATATCTGAATTGTTGCATGACGAAGTAATTGATTAGCAACACGCTAAATATTTTTTTATACCAGCAGCCATTTTTTTCTGTATAAACGTGCTCAGAAAATGATAGTTTTGAGTCAATCATTATTTCTAAATATTATAAAATTTTAATTGCGGAAATGTTGCATTTTTGTTAGACAAATTTTTGTTTTGTATGCAAGTTATTGTTAAAAAGGTTGGGTTTTTGAAATTATAAAAACATTTGATTAAGTATTAGTCTATTAAAGACTTCATTTATTGGTGTCATGATTAAGTGGACATGCTTCATCATTTTTTTAAGAGAAAAGTAACATGTGCTTCTTTTATGCAGTCTGGAAATGTTCTCGATTTAATACATTCATTAATAATGTAGTAAAGGGGGAATATTAATTACATGTGTGGTTTTTTAAGCATCTACATTGTGGAACACTATTTTGGAAGGAGCAATTACAATAAGCCAATTTACAATTGCTGCTTTAACCAGCTCAATGGATAATCGGCTAGTGTCTGTTCTACAACACAAAGGAAACTATATAAATCATTAGCAATATCTAAATTGCACTCAAACTCTTAAAATTATGGACTTTTATTTAGGTACATAATAACATGAAATACATTATATTCGCGTGAACAAAGTGTTACAATACAGCACAGCTATTTCTTCCCCAGAAGCTAGTAAGAAACATTATTACTAAACGTCCAAATGTAGATAAAACCATTTTATAAGGCAAAAGGATATTACAAGCAAAAATAACTATGTGCATAATAACGTGAAACCGCCTATATGCAAAAATATTTATCGACCCACTGGAATTACTGTATTTAAATTTGCTTTTGAGAATTTCATAACTAGCCATAAATCTGAAGGTAAGTGTGTGTGCATTAGATATTTTTTTTTCAATAAATTTTGGATATTTATTTCCCAATTTTTGAATGGTTTGTCTAAAATATTAGAGATGTGATAAGGATCATTCTGCTATTTGCTATAATCGTCTACTACCGCTATGAATTCAATGGCGACGCATTTGTCACACTAGGAATAATGTTCTAATTCGAATTTAAAGATATCCTTATATTCTATTTTATGAATGCACTATAAACCTTTCATTTAGCAATGTCACAAAGTTTTTTTTAGTGCAAATAAGTGCTTTACATTTACCATCGTATATAACCAACGCATAATAGTTTTAGTTATCTTTGGATGTAGATTTATTAGAACTTGATAAAAGACGCTGTTCAGACCTCTATAAATTGACAATGTTCAAGAACTTTTATAAACTTACCTAGTGTTCATTGCATTGGGTGCAGCTGCTGTATAAACATATTGTCAGTTTTAACTTTAAAATGCAAATTTTAAATTATCCTTACTTCGAATATGGGTTGTAACTAATTTATTCGATGTATTTTCCATACTTTTAGGTACAGAGATTGACACTATGCAAAAAATCAGAGACTTGGATAAATACTAAACAAAAAATCAGAGACTTGGATAAAACTTAAAAAGAAGATTCACAAGTTCGACCCCTTGCAAAGAAAGAAACTCATTAAATGTGCAATACTGATAAAATGTTTTCAACTTTAACGAATTTATTGATCAAATAAAAAATGAAGCTAAACTACCCTGTCATTAAAATCGTTCTGTGTATAAACAATGTCTATTTCATTAGTGTAAAATTTAAAGGAAAATTCAAACGCTTGCCTTCCCAATAATAAAATAATTGCTCTTTGAAAACAAGGAATCTGGTTATTAATGAAAACAGATCAAATTTCAATTTTTGCAAAAATGCGATTTAAGTTATTACATGTTCAACCGTGGTACATTATTAAGCTACATCATGGCTTTGTTTTATTACAATTTTTATGGATTCTTTTATCATAACAAGCAATAGGCTAGCAAAGTAGATTCACTTTTAAGAGGAAAAAAAATCCTCAAAAATTCATTCCATTAAGCATACTAAAATATGAAAGAATAAACCACAAAAACTAACTGCGATACAGTTTATATGAAAAATCATCAATACTCTCCGAGTTTTCATTGTATCTTTGCATAATATATTGTTCCACAATAGGATCCTGAAGGACTCTGTAAAACTGTTCAGAGGTGCTTAAGGACACACTTTCTGATCCTTGTCGATATTCATTTGAAACTAAAGAATCCAATTCGGCAAACTTCGTCATTAATTGATTTGAAAACTCATAGTCAAATTCATTCATCACAGTGGACAAAATCTGCTTCTTAACTGATGATAATACATTCGGACTTACATTCGCGTTTAGCAGTCTTTTGTAAGAACTCAAAATTTTAGCTTCAACCATGTGGAAATCAGGTTGTTCATCATATAATTTAAACACATTACACTCTGTGGGTTTAGCAGGCTTAGTTTGAATTGAAAAAACTTCTTTCCCAGTAACTGTCTTTAAAGAATCCATGCCAATATCTATACAAAAGGAAATTGCGGAGGCAGAAGTATCATTAATTTTTTTAAGTATAGCGTAATGGTAGTTGGCGTTAACATCTCGATAAAGTACATATCGCTCTAAATCTAACCTGCTAGCCACATTTAGATGCATCGGAATGTCAATGTTCACATCAGTACCAAGAAGTGACTTGCTGCATTTTGTATTGATTTCAGAAATAGAATACAGCTCCATTAAATTCAACCGCTCTTCATTGCTAGTTGTTTGCAACAGCTTCTCAAAGACTGATTGATTTAATTCTGGAATGTTAATCATTTGAAAAATTCTATCATACAAATCGTAATATGTACACGATTTACTATAATAAATATCCACAGTATCTGCACTGGTTACTCCACAAGTTCTCAAAGACGTATTGGGAATTTTGATACCATTAATCGCACTAAATTGGCTCTGAACTTCTAGATGAATTTTGTGCACAGAAATAAATTTCAGTAAATCGAGAAATTCGAGAGTATCAGTAAGTTCTCCAGCAGACAAATACTGTTGTCTGTGCTGAAACAAATAATGCTGAATCAAACGAATTAGGTATGATTTTAAATCATTACACTTTAAATAGTTTAGTAGATTTGAAAATTCTGGATTTTCTTCACATATATTTTCATTATCATGTGTTTTTTTGGATAACACTAAAATTACATCCTCCGACAAAAACTTTGGTCTAAATGTACGTGGAAATTCCTTTAATGTAGATATGATTCGATTATTTGGCATAGAAATAAAGTCGAAGTCTATAAGAACTGAATCAGATAGCAGATTATATGTTTGGAAACGATCATCATCATTCACCCAACAATCTCGAGAAATGCGGAACTTACCATCGCATGTTATTAAATTGATGTTATTAATTTCATAAAACTTAATTTCTGAATGATTGCGCAAAATAAAAGTTAAGAACGTTTGAACCATTAGCCAATTATTGGGATCTTCCAAATTAATTGAATCTCTTTTCATTAACGAAAGAGCAAGATTTGCTTGATTTGGATCAAGTTGATTAGTGCCGCCACAAAATGAGATTATAGACCAAAATTGTAAGAACTCCTCTGCAACCTGACAAACATAGGGGAAGCCATTAAAGGGAAGAATTCTTGAGGCTTGATTTGGTTGAATCCAGGTGTCATAACAAGACTTAATACAACAAATATTATTTAATCTAGAAACAGCATTATCAAACTTATGAGCTTGTAAATGTATCAAGCAATCTTTGACAGATTTTAAGTCATTGGCTATTAAAGCCTTTTCTATATTCTCAACAATGTCTGCATTTTGAACCTTTCCGCACAAATTATTTAAATGATGGGAGTTATTTATCAATTCAGTGTTTCCAGCACTTAAAATTGGTTTGACGTACTTTAATATAGAGAAAAATTTAAATTTACAGCTTTCTTTGATACTTACAAATCCGAATTTTTCATAGTTAAATGATTTTATGATTTTCAGAGAAAAAACCTCATTTAATGTAGATGCATGAATTTTTTCTTTATGATGTGAAGCATATGATAAAAATAACACTCCATGATCACATGAGCCTGGGATAATGCGCATCATCTCATATTCGTGAGCTAACTGCAGAAATAAGTTATCATCAATTGAAGAATGAAGCCCCAAATGTCGAAAAAACGGCAAAAGGTTTTTTTTGCATAAAGCACTAGGCAACAGATCGGAATGTCTAAACACGACAAACAAATCAACATTTGGATCAAACAAATTACAGATCGCAGCCATCGTTTTATCAGATTTTTTAATGATAGGGACTTTTCCCAAAGCTGAGAACAAGGCTTTCCGTGATAATGCATCTAAATCACTTTTACAATAGAACTTATCGTAAATAAACTGCAAATGAACCGAAATATCTTCTTGGCTCAATTTTTTAAAATAAATTGGTATGATAAGTTCTATATACACTTGCTCAGGTTCCATTTCAATCGCTCCAATTTTTAAATAAAATAACTTCTCTTCTTCCGTAGTGTAACAAATGTTGTGACTATTAATGGCCTCCGCATTTCTATCAAAGCCTTTCTTTGGCAAGTCATCAAAAAACAAATAGATACTTTTATCAGCAATTGAAGTAAACTGACCTGTTATTATTCTATGAATGGGTAAGCGCAACAGCACCTTAGTGATGGAAGATGAAAATATTTCTACAGATGCTGATTTTTCAAAAATAAAACTTCGAATCCTTTGAATGGTGAATGAGGAGAAATTGAACTCATCACTATCCAACAAAAGTCCAAAAAACTTTACAAAAGATGAAAAGTTAGATGTTTTCATTTGTAAACAAAGTCCTTTCAAAACTCTAACAATTTCAATAGATTGAAATTTGTCATACAAATGATAAACTGAACTAAGTCGTCTGCAATCTAAATTCAGAAAACTCTTTTCAGTGACAACTGAAAAGTTTGAAATTGAGATTGTTACAAAATATAAATCATCTCTTTCTTTGAATGAAGGGATTAAAGAAAATGTTGCAAGATTTCGTACTATATTTTCTAGTTCAAAGCGGTGTATTAAAACATCCCAAATTTTTTCAAGCCAATCCAAAGAATTGATTTTTGAAACAGTGGGAATAGCAACTGAACAATTTCGTGAAAATTCAGGATTCTGCACCTGAAACGCATAAACAAAGTCGGATAATTGAAATGTATCTTTGGGCGAAAGAATCTTTTCAATGTCAGGATCATATACCTCATCCTGTAAATTTGGAAACAATTCAATTAAACAATCATGGCCAGCAAATAGATTTTGTCTACTACTGTAAATAGTACCAGCAGCAGAGAGATGAATTGGAAGAGCTAAGTGTACGCAGTCTTCAGCTACAGTTACATAAAATTTGACAAATGATAGGAAATTGGACTTTGTTTTAAAGCAAGACTTACTGATACTAATAGGTATTTGAGTGAACCAAGTATTATTCAAAAACTTCTTAATTAAGTCTAATGGAGAAATCAGTCTGTCCTTGTAATGCTTAAACCAAGAAACCTCATTGAAAGCCATGACATTCAATCCTAGGCGAGCAGCCAGTTCAGAGATTGCAGCTACATGGATACTCAAAGACGACTTTAAAAAGTGTGTATCATTGACACTAACTAACTTGTGAAGGCAGTGATTAAATTTATATGGTTTATAAAGTAAAATTCGTAAATGCCTCAATTTTGTTAAGGTATTATAACTAATGTTCGACTTCTCAATCAAATGTTGAAAAAAAAATTTATTATCTTCAGCAAAGTATGTGTGGTTTTGGCAATATTTTTCAAAGCCATTAGCATACCTTAAGACTTCTTCATCAGAACAAACAGTACGAACTCCAAGAAATTTAGAAAACTGCAAAAGTTCTTTAGAACTCCATTGCACAAGAATATTCAAAATCCCAATATCCTTATGTGGTGATACTTCAAAATACAAAACCTCTCTCGGGATAAACCTTTTACCTTTAATTTCAATGATTTTGCTATTTTCCAATAATGATTTTAAACATCTTAAATCTCTAGAGAGTTTCGTTTGTGCATTAAATATTCTCTGCAAAAATGTTAAATGGCAATTTATATCATCGATATCAAGTTGATCAAGAATAACGGGTATGAATACGTTAGTGTAGAAATCAGTGGGTGTCTCCAAAAGTATTGTTGGTTCAAGTTTTTTATAGAACTCCCTATTAGATGGTTTACATGATAAAATGCTGACAGTCTCGTTTGAAAACAATCCACTTTTAGGGATTGGCGACATCCAACAATATGTGTGTTGTACATGAAATGAAACAGAGTTGCCGTCGATAGATGTATGGATCGGAAGAAGCTTCAGCTTTGCCTTTTGAGAATCATCAAAGAGCATCCTGGAAGACTCATAAATGAAGTATTGTAAAAAATATTCACGAATCTCCTCTGATTCAAAAAAATCGTTTTCCCTATGTAAGTAAATGCAAAAGTTTAAAACAGTGTCAAAAGAAACACTCAGCTTTTGAAACGAAAAACTCTGTAGAAATGCACTTTCTTGATGATCATGAATATAATTGTAGTATTGAGCAGGATAATTTTTAACTTCAAAAATATCATAAAGTCTATAGATAGACTTACGATCCTTTAAATCAATTGTATAGTAAATCTCTCTGAAAATTCTATTGTTTTCAACGACTATCTTTGAAGCAGAGTTTAAAGAAACAAGAGCAAATACTGAATGAATTTTAGCTGGAACTAAGCATAAAGACTGTAATCGATTTTCATTTTTTATACAATCTTTTTGCCCGTAGAGATACTTCCAAATAAGTTTCAACCATTCGAGTTTAGCATTAAATTCGTCTATTGAAAGTTTGACGATTTCGTTTTGAGAAAAAGTTGAAAATTTTTCCTCAAAAAGATCACAGAATTCTGAAAGCGGTAAGTTCTCCAAATTAAAATCTTTTAGCCGCTTTTCAACTTCTTTATCAATAAATTCAATTTCGAGATTTGGAAAAATTTCACAGATTTTATTTGTATTTGAAAATGGCCTGCTTTCATAGTTATACAAAATCCCATTCTCAGACAGAAATATAGTTAAAGGCTTCATTTCTTGAAAAAAAGTATTTGTAAGGTTTTGCTTTGCAAAATTAATAAACGCAAGGAGAACATCGCGATTGCAGAACACACTCTGATGTATAGGTGTGCCATTTTTTACATTTTCATTTCGCAAACTTCTAATTAAGAACTCAATAGAAAAACTTTCTACTTGAATATTGTAATTAGTCATCCACTTATAGAATATCAAAGGCATAGAAACAAGGACTATGTCCAAGTTTGAGCACAGTTTCCGCAACAGCGAATGCGCATAATCCTTGGAACAAGCAAATGAACAAAAGACAACATTTGATAAGTCACAAAAGATTATTTGTTCATTTTGAATACTTGGAAAAAATTTCACCTGACTACTCTGTAAATAATGGTATAAGCCTTTATTGATATTGTACTCCACATCTCTGCCGTCATATGAGTTGTTATTAAAGATGAACAATCTTTTAAAAAAATCCTCCACACAACCTTTGCATAGCTCCCAGGTGTTGAATATTAATTCATCTGACAACAGATTCGAATAAGCATGACCTATTATATCACACAGAAGAGTAGAATTCCACGAAGCAAAAGAGCTTGCACAATCTAAGAATAACTCTTTTCTTGATTCATCAAGAATAAAATCTCCATTGAAAATAATCGGTGCGGACATTCCGCGAAACAAATCTGTTCTAGGGTTTAATGGAAGATAGCAATAAAGTGTTGGTGAAATGTTTTTGGACAAGGAAAGTGCCACGCTTCCTCTCATTAAACTGCGTTTGAATGAAATGTTTTGATTATTAAAGAAGTCTTGTTTTTCAGAAATAAGCCAATCTTCCGCAAAATGCCTGTCATTCACATGGCCTTCAACTCTGACATTGAAAGTTTTTTGCAATGGTCTTTCAAATAGAACTTCCTCATCAGAACATGTTTTGCATACTTTGGAAACAGTATGCCATACATTATTTTCAATAACTGAGATTCTTACAGATGTAACATTTCTTAAAAAAAGAATAGTTTTACTCAGAGTTTCTGAGAAATCCCTTAAATTCTTTTCGAACATACAAAGTGAAGGAATGTTTTCGGACAAAGAGGATGCAGTTTTTCGAAATGGGAGTCGAAAAGTAGTGCCACCTTCTAAACAAGGTAAAGTTTTTAATTGAAAGCATTCAAATGAATCAGGAAAATCCTCAATGAATTTGGAACTTAAATCTATTAAGACGCCAGGTGATGTAGACC
The DNA here is from genome assembly GCA_900660155.1 of Hofstenia miamia. Lineage (NCBI taxonomy): Eukaryota > Metazoa > Xenacoelomorpha > Acoela > Hofsteniidae > Hofstenia > Hofstenia miamia. The sequence continues at coordinate 1,832,218 of CABFPE010000026.1, forward strand.
TAACTATGCTGAATAAAGGATCCAGTACACCTAAAATTCCACAACCACGATTATCGAGTTGAGTGCAGATTTCTGGTGTGTCTGTAACTTGATAAACACAGTTGAAACCAACTCCAAACTTTCCTATTTTGTTGTAATCGGATTGCTTTGATCCTTCACCGAGTGATTGAATGCCTTGTAAATCAATTTCAGTGAAAGAAGCATTGTTATAAAATAATAAAGAAGGTCCTGATAAAATTTCCCAACCCTCTGCAATTACTCTCTCATTATTATATGTTGTTTTATCCAAAACAATGTGAACAAAGCTAGCACCGCTATCATCAGCATTTTGCAATAATTCTTTGTATAGATCATTTTGATCTGTGTACTGACTAGCAATACGCTTTAATCGATTCGTTAAGCTCTCTCGTTGCCCAAATGATTTTCCAAGAGGTTTTCCAACTGCATCCAACTGAAAATGTCGTCTAGTTTTTACCCCAAAATGATGTGCAACTATTGGAGGAATCATATCGTGACAAGTATTCTGTGGATTTTCAGAATCTAACCAAGGACAATCATTAATGCAAAGTTTATGAGAGAAGGATAAAACACAATTATTGGAAGGAATCAAAATTTCATTAAGATTAGAGGTTTCTTGCTTAAAATTTTCATACAGAAATTTTAAAACAGCTATAATCTCTTTACATAGATTCTCATCAATACTGTCTTGTGAATAGTCATTAATTGCATTTAAATATTGTTGAGTAGAAAAGCTACTACACAATCCAATTTCTGAGAAATAATCTATAACAGTACTAGGACAATGTGGATGTATTACGAAGAGTTTATCCCCAAGCGAGCAATCATTTTTGTTGAAAGACAAATGATCAAATGAACAAAATCGAGAGTTCGATGTTGGAAAGCAAATAATGTCTTTAAATCCAAAATTTATTCTATTATCTTTAAGATACTCAATGAATTTAACGAATTTGCAAAGTTTTTCAAAAAATGAGAGAGTAGCTTCAATGGAAAGTAAACGAATGTTTTTTTCTAAATCGTAAAGAGAAGGTGATTTGTAAATTGAATGCTCAGAAACAAGTACATGACATGAATTGAGTCCAAGGTCTCTACTATTAAACACAGGGAAAGCTAAATCTATGGCATCAGAGAAAATGTCAGTGTAGCATTCATTTATAGGAAACCATTGAAATTTCTTTCTAAAAATTACAGGCAATCTTATTAAACATAGATCTTGTTCTCCATAATATTGGTAGAAATTATTAAGATGCAATAATAGTTCCTTGACTCCCCCCACTGCTTCTTGATAGTTATCAATGGATAACATATTTTCCCAGCAAAGCCTAAGCATGTCCGAAGATAAGTGTGCGGTTACTAATCCCATGGAATCCCATCTTGAGATTTCTGACACATCTCTCCAAAAACCAGATTCTTCGCAAGGGAAAAATGCGTCTGTGAAATATAAGAGGGAGGCGATTTCACTGTGTGGGTGCACAACGTGACATGCATCTAGGTATTTTGCTTTTGTTTTAATCCAGAATTGAGTCTTTAGAATTTGATTAATTTCTGATTGGCTTTGCAATTGCGCATAAAAAACTACCTCTTCTGCTTCCTTATAATTTAAATTTTTGACATTCTGCAATATTATTCTCAGACAATTAGCTAAACTTAAAAACAAGTCACTTGGAAACGGGTATTTGTAAAACATTTTAAAAATCTTTGAAGGAAGAACGACTGCGGCATTAGACATTAATTTATTGTTGTACAAAACATCCAAGAGGCTTTTAATTTTAATCTGCATTTTGAAATCAATATCTTCATCAATTATCTTAATATTTGATAAGCACTGAAATCCTGTAATCGTGGAAAACAAGGGTACATTAGAAGTTGATAACAACTTATAGAAACTCTCAACAATGTGTTCAGAAATGTAATCAAGTTCAATTGGAAATAAACTGTAAACATCTTCTGGTTCTCGTAAATATGATTTAACTAAGTTGAGCAAATTGAAAATGGCGGGAACTGAATAATCATGAAGTAGTTCATTGTTCCATTGTCCTGTATTTCTTTTGTCATCAATAGTTTTCATTGTCAGTTCCCGCCTTGAAGTTGAAAGCTCGAAATTTCCATTTAAAATGAAAGGTAGTTTAGAATGAATAGGGAGAGGCAAAAAGCAACACAAATGATTTGTTTTCAATATATTTGGAATGCCATCGCAAATGCTCACTGCTGCACATGAAGCCATGATTCCCTCAAGATGACGTTTTCTACTGTAGGCAGAAATTAAATATTTTTTGACATGATTATTTGACTCCGTGATGTCAACTTCATAGGTACATTCCGTAGACTCTGATAGTATTCTTATTGAAGAGAGATTGGTGTTTGATAAGAGATTCGTAATGTTGCTAATGCTTCTTGAGAAGGAAAAAAGACATTCAAAGTCCTCTCCTTCATTCTCCAATATAGAAACTTTGATTTCGTGAACATTTTGCGTAAATAAAATCAACAATTCACCCATTTTTCTCATCATATCAAATAGACACATTATTTCATTTTCGTCATAAGAGAGTTTAGAAAGTTTGCTATTTTCAGCTTGGGAATTAGAACGCAATGGTAATCTAAAGATTGTTCCTAAAAATTCTTTGCTAGAGTTGTTTTTAAAGATGCTAGTATTAAATCCTTCGAAACATTCAAATGGTTTCAATTGATCTGACATGAGGTCCACAATGTGATTGTCTAAGAATTTATCATTAAGGTTCACAACACGGCCTCCATCCAACAAAGATTGGCAATGGGGATCAAAAACACAAAACCTATCAGCAGAAACAAACATGGGGATATCAGTAACATTGTAGACCACATTGAAACCAAGTCCAAATTTTCCAATTTGAGCTTCAGAATCTGCTTTAGTTTCGCCGCCTAATTGACAGATATTTCTGAAATCATCTGCAGTAAACTTTGCATCATTGTATATCATCAGAGATGGACCTAAACCGTTTGAATAAAGTTACACTACTTTGTACATCATAAAATGTAATTTTGAAAAATAAATTCAATCAAGTGTCAAAAATAAAAGGAAAAGAAAATCGCGATAAATAAATCGCAGTGCATTAAAGAAATCGGTTATCTAAAATAATGTGAAAATGATAATTGTTACGAGCTTCGTCATATATCCATAAGAAGTCATGACATGAAAAATATCTAAGTTCTAAAACCTTTATGTTTCTTATGGAAACATAGGATTTCCACGACATTTTTCATAAAATAAAAATTTAAAGGTAATTTTACGAGCCATTAATATTTTAATAAAAATAGAAAACTATTCAGAAATCATTCTTTGGACAATCATTTCGTTAGAACTCCAACAGTACACATTTTTTAAAAATTCGTTTTGAATAAACACTGAAAAAACTAACTACAGGCTGCCAAAAAAAACAAGAAAATTTTTTCATAACATTATCTTATTACTGAGGAAGCATCCTCTTGAGAATAATGTTATATTTCAAAATTTGAAAGAATATATAACCTTGAAATTTTGTTACTTCATAAAATATTGTTATCAAGATAAATGTCTATTTTTTATTTTTCTTGTTATACACCTGTTCTTCTAAAAAAATGCTTTAAAACGTCAATTGATGATGACATTGAATCATTGGCTTTCTAGAAGTGTTGGGTTCGTCATTGGCCACCACTATGCCAAATATTCCCCTGTTGTGGCATTGGAACACATTTTTCAAAGGTTTGGCATTTCAGTCAATTTGTGGACGTCAGCGCCCATTATGAACCAGAGCATTCGAACATCGAATTCCTCTTAGTATTCAGGCATATTTAAGCTATAGCCCTGCACAAAGTTTCACTGCTTGGTGATGAATTAGATTCGTTTTATGAGGAGGGTATGCTCTTGGAGCAACTCATTGGTGTTAAAAGAGAAGAAAATGCGCGGCTGAAATAGGGTTAACTAGCATGTATAAATGTGAAGAAAGATATTAAGGACTTCTCGTAGACATCGACAAAGAGTAACCCTACATTTTATGTTATGCTAGTGTCTTGGTATGGAAAGTCAAGATCATGCGGCTGTTGCTATAGTAGAGAGCTTTTAGGCAACACCCCAGACGTGATTGGATCATCCGAATGGCCAGCAAAGAGATCCGATTTAAACGTGGTTGATCTCTGTATATGGACTATCGATATCGTAGTTAGCTCAGTGTGAAAGTGATTCCATTGAACAGCTGAAAGACTTCTTGAATGAAGCTTGGAATGGTATAACTCAAGATCAAGAAAGCAACAGCAGCAGGGTTCTATAGCGCTACATCACTATGGTCTCTTTGAACATTTTTCAGAGTGTCCGCGCAGTTCAACTTACCATTTTGCAGGCAGTTCAATGCATTTCCATGCCGAACTGAAAGCAATTTCCAGGCAATAATGTGGTATTCGCAAAAACAGCAATTTTAAATTTCCAGCCTGTTTTAGACAGAAATTAACGTAAATAATCCCATTGAATGAAATTTCATCCAATAGTAAAACATTAGTTTATCAAATAGATATAAACCAGGGTGAACGTGGGTTGGGTATGCTCATTTGAGTTGCGGGTATAACCAGATCTGCACGGGTATGGGCGTGGGTTGGGTAACTAATTTGAAAATTTCAAGTATGATTTTAAATTTTCTTCTCAGGCCGTCATCAATATATAAATATGAGAATAAGATAGAGTATCAAGTAGTGTATTCTTCTACATTCGGAGCATGCCAGACTGGTATTTCAGTGTCGTCTCATACCTCCATGTCATATGCAAAGTCTATCTATGATAAATAACGTAGACAAATTCACAAACTACACTGCAATAAACCATAGTAATATGTATGCTGCACGGTGATCTATTTTGTAGTATAAAATACTTTGCTATGGGGAAACGACTTTCTTTCAAATGAAAATTTTTTGACAAATATGTAGGTCCGGTGCGGTATGATTTTTGTTAGCTACGGGTGTGGGTGAGTGCTGGTGTAGGTTCAGTTGGGTATCAAAATCTGTATCCACGTGCACCCTTAGATATAACCAAATAATCTGGGGTCCAATGCGGACCGGAGTTGTCCACGGTCCGCAAGCATGGCCAGCAGTCCACCATCCGCATTTTTTAGGAAAACCGTCCACGCATTCGCTGTTTAATAAATTACTGTATGTATGAAGCCCGATTCATGGGCAGAATCTAATTTGTGTGCACGTAATACGTTTTAGCGTACGCTTTCTGAAAAAGGCATGTGGAAAACTTGTTTTGATAAGTTCTAAAAATTGAAACTGTGCTATTTATTGATTGGCTAAAACTATATCTCTTCATGATTGACCAAAATAGGATCAAGTAACATTGTGCAGTGTCGTGTTTCAATTACATGGCTTCCTCTTCAAAGAAACCCCGCTATGATAAATTGTTTGACATCATTTGTTACCCGAGCGAATGGAAAATTTGGATCACATGGTATCAATGCGTTAAATTTCTTCAGAGTCATAACCTGAAATAGTGCGACGGATGAACAACTTTGTTGACAAGGTCCTCAAGAAAGTTATCGTGAGTGAGGCAGAGGTAGAACGCGTGTTCTCAAGACAAGTCAGTGCATACTAATATGAGAAATAGTTGAAAAAATGTTTGTTCGCTACAATGGACAAACGGTTGGTGTGGTCGGTGCACCAAAAGATGAAGGAGACATGTTCGACGACCAGCTAACATCTTTAGAAGACGCTGATTGTTAGTTTTGTTCTTATTTCAAGTTAACTTTGTTTTCAAGCATAATCAATTTTCGAAATTGCGTTACTATAAGAGTATTGAAAAATTCGGTCCGTGCCAATGGTCCGCAGTCCGCACCAGCATGTCCGGAGACCGTAATTTTGCCGGGAACCAGTCCATTTTGGATCTAAGCATATAATACAAAAACAGTTTTTCTAATTGTGCCATACAGATGATAAACACCAAAAGTAGGTGTAAGGTAGTTGCCTGTGTTGTCGGGGACGCGCTGCGTGAGGATCTGATTTCATTCACCAGTTGTGGTTTTGCATAAATAGGCATTCGTAACATTAGGTAGACACAATAAATTATTTTATTATTCTAATTACGTTCTTTACAGTAATCACGTGAATAACTCTTTTCAAAAAACTAAAATGTACAGAAACACGTTTTGTTTTGCAGATAATATTCGCGTGCAAAATAACATTTTGTTGAGTTGACGTCAAAAATATGTGGTATGTACAGTTGCTATAATTGAAAACTTCTAAGGTATAATCGTTGAGAAGACACTAAAAACTAACTTAAGAATTTCGTAAATCATTCTAGTTTCTAAATGTATTTAAACAACATTTTTGCTAGAGAAAAGCCAATGTTATTGATGCAGCTAAAAAGGTGGAATATCTTTATATCTAGTTTGATGATACGTAGTAGAAACGCACTAAATACTGGCTTACTTTTGTTACTTCATTTGATTGTCTGAAAATTTAATGATTCCTTTCTTTGCTTACAAAACTAGACCGAATTTGTTATAGAACCTGAAAATTTTCGATTTTTTGGCAGGAATAAAAATATAGACCTAAAGTCTTGAATTTGCATTAATATGATGGGGCGAAACTGATAATGATATCATTAGAACCTGTAGCATACACATTGCAGCTTATGCATTTATAGAGTAAAGTGGAGTAGTATGTACACCTCAGGTAATATGGACACCCCTTTAATCCACCTATTGTATGATTTTCGATAGTGCTGTCATATGTGAGTAAGTAATTGATTTTCTGTAATCAATACGGTAAAGCTATTTTGTGGTACGTATATTACGTTACAGCGAGTTGATTTTGTTGTTTTCAAAATATTTGCTATAATAAGTTGTTGAGTGTATATTTATATTATATATGTTGAATGACCAGAACTATATGCATTAATATAAAATGAAGTATCCATATGACATGCCTTCATAATAAATATTTGAATATATTCAAATTCAACTAATTTTGATGCATATCGCATATTATGTGAAGAGAGGTGAGGGCAATATGGGCATCATAGTGTCTATATTACCCTGACTGTGCCATATTGCTCCATACTCATTTAGAGCTTGATCATGCCGCAATACACTGTAAGACTGTACATGTAAAAAGTATAATATTGACGGGCTATACATCATGTTGGTAAGCAACTTTTGAATTTAACAAAAAAATCTAAGAGGTGCATGGAATATAGTTGATATGCGGACTCCTGCCATTGCAGTGTTACGCAAGGAGTATCTTTGAAAAGGGCAGCAATCAATTTTGGAATGCGAAAAAAGTTTCTCTCAGACTATCAAAAAAATAAACTAAAAACCCTCATTATTGATCTGGATAACTGTCTATTTGGCTTAACAATTTCTGATATTCGAGGCCTTGTTTTTAGGTTTTGTGAGGTAAATAATATCTCTCATCATTTTAATAGAGTAAATAAAATCGCTGGTTGGAACTGGGTTATGGGATTCATGCGACACCTTCAAGATATTTCATTGCGCGTTCCAGAACCAACTTCTATAGTGTAACATTGGTCGGTGCTAGTTATTTATCGGCCAGTCTAGTGTTTTCTCCTGTTTGTAACTATGTTAATAGCTTAAGTTTATATAAGGTGATACTTTTTTATTGTAAATAGAACAACAGTTACTCTTGCTTACCTGGAATTAGTTAGAATCAGGGTTGCTCTAGTTAATGTTCACCTAAGCAACCTTTTGCCTTGACATTAAGTTCTCTGGTACAGTTCACACTATAGTCAACCCAGTGATTCTACAATAGGATAGAGCAATGCCAGGATCTATTGGACAACAGAACAAAACAGGATGGATTAATGGGGATCTCTTTTTAAAATGGTCCAACCATTTTTTAAACTTTGTCCGCCCAAAGTAGTTCCCTGACCCATCCCCCCCCCCACATTGATAATTTTGGATGGACATAGTTTGAATAGGAAAAATTTTAATGTTATTCTTAAAACAAAGGAAAATAATGTAATTCTCTTATGGCTGCTATCCCATTGTACCTATTAGCTACAACCTCTAAATAGTATATTTTTAAGAGTTTAAATAATTACTACAATCAAGAGGTGCATTTTTGGATTAAGAACGCATGTGGAAGAATTGTATCTGAATACAACATCGCAGACCTATTCTGTAAAACTTATTATAAAGTAGCAACGATTGATAATGGGATAAATGGACTTTGTGTTGACGGAATAATGCCAATTCGCCGGGACATCTTTACAGATGAAGATTTTATTGCGAGTGATCGCATCAATCCCTCTATTGATCCACCAGAAATTACATCATCCTAACATTCAGAACAAGTGGATAACATACTTTCGGATACTCCAACATATAGTCGTGTTACTGCAAACTCTCAGGTGGCAACAGCCCGTACACTTTGCAACAATGCATTGCACAATGGAGAAATTGACATTCTTTTCAAGAGTTTCTTCACCAAGATGATGATCCTACCTATAGTAGTAGACCAACACCTGGAGAAGTCCATTTAGGTCCAACCGTCTCAAGAAAAAGCGGAAAATTTGCCACGCGCAAGTATTAACAACCTTCCCGATACAAAGAAACTCACCGTTTCAGTTCGCAATAAAATGTGCGGTAACCGAAGTAAATGTAAGAAGATTGTTAAGCACATCATTTTTGTGTGACAATGTATTGATGATGAATAATTGTTTAGAGACGGATCTATTGGGTTGGTAGCGGCTGTAAATAGCACCTCTTCTCAATTCATTAATTCAATAATGCGTTAAATAAATTAAATATTTGAGAAACATCGTTCGAAAAAATACATTTCGTAATATCAAGTTATCACTAGGGAGGATAGGTGTACAATTTGGACACCTATATCCATATTTCCCAATATGGTCACTTGTCCAATTATAAAAGACGATTTTAAAAATATATATAAATTCTCAAAAGCAACCAGTGAGTAAAATTTATAGTCGAATTATTGCAGATAGTTATTACCATAGAGAATGCAATGTAAGCATTCTTGTATGTAAATCATTCGAATTTCTGTGTCCATAATATCCCACTTCGCCCTATATATGAAATAAATTTATTTAAATTTTTTTTTCAAAATAATAACTAATGCCAATTAAAATATTATAAGTGCCATTTTAATTGATATTTGTGCCAATTTAATGATACAAATGCCAATTTAAGTGTTAGTTATGCCAATATTTATGTTAGATATGTCAATTTGAAGATAAAATAATGAAGAAAGTACAAAATATCTCAGTGATATAATTGAAAATACTTAATATATACATATTTAAATTTACACCTGTAATTCGTTCTTAATTATATATTTTTGAGTGATAACTTTTAGCGCTATTAGAATGTGTAAATTTCGTATTATAGAAAGACGAAATAAGGTGAGTACTGGGCTCTGCGAAAATTTATGGGATGCAAATGTATAATGTACGGCATGGTAATTGAAAATTAATATATAATTAAAATGTTGGGATTAACTATAAGGGCAAACGCGTTTCCTAATAATGGTTGAACACCAACGACTTTTTTTAAAGATAAAATATACATACTGACAATTAAATACTACCAGAGGTACAAATACTCAAAATTATAGTATATAAATAAACAAACCTTGATATTCAACTAGATTCGCATCTAATAAATTGTCTGAAGGATGTGAGCGTTTATCCCAAACGATATGAACATGTTCAGCACCCGCATCATCTGCGTTTTGAACAAATTCCTTGGGTAAAGCCAAGCCATCCGGATACTGTTTAAGAATGTTATGAATTCTTTTTGTTAAGGGTTCTTTTTGAAAGAATGAAGATCCAAGCATCTCTTTTACTTACATTTTAAGCAAAGGTTTTCTAAAAGAATGAAATGTTTTAATTGTTATCTCTTAAAATGAAAACTTTAAATGATAACATAATTGAAAATATATGGAAACGAAAGTACAGATGCAGCCTAAACCACATTTAATACTTGAGATATCAGGGGTAAACTAAAATGATTGTAGTATAATTTACAACAATTTCAATATAAATTACACTTAAATAATAAATATTGTAAATGACTACAAGTATGAAACATCTAAAACATCAAAATGTAGTAGGAGTAAATACTGATTAAATTGCTACAGAACAATAGCCAATAATACTAAATCATAATAAGCAATCATTTGACCTATATCACGCACAAAAATGAGATCTCTAAGTGATGTCAGATAAACAGTAATGTTAAAAATGTATTAAATTACTGACTGTACAAAGATACATGTGCATTTCAATGAAATGTATTGCATTGCTGGAATTTTACAGTTTCTATTAGTTTGAAGTGTTCCCAACACTAGACATATATTGAAAAAGCTTTTAACATAGGAAACAGAAAAAAACCGATTAAATTGTACAGAATTAATTGCTACTGGTTATAAATTATAATATTGATTTTTCAAGACATAGTAAATGAATACATAAAGTATTCTTGACAAATATAATACAAAGGATCAATAACCAAGAATCACGAATAAAATTACTGAGATCTCATATTTATGTCAGATAAACAATATGCATGAAACTAACAACCTTGTAAAATATATTTGTTCTTAGAAGAATGAGAGAAATATTATGATTAAGGTGCTAACAACACAACAACACTAAGCCTGTTTTTAGAAAACTGCATCCACGCTACTACAATACAACTTCGTTTGCAGCACACATGCCTAAATTTCCAATTCCTTTGAGGCAGCATGGCAAACAGAAAAAAACTTGAGAAAACGAGGTCGGGTCTGTAACGTGTATGTTGAATAAGCCACATATATTTGCAGCTAGGATTAATTGGTTTACAAAGACATAGTCATGTTAAAACAATGCACCCTTCTGTAAACTGAAATTACTAATTTGCAACGGTAATAGTATACTAATACTCTAAAAACTATATAACTCGCATAAAATACAGTCGTGGCCATGATATTGGGCTTTGACTTTTAATCTTCAAATTGTGAGCTATACTTAACAAATATGTTCGCATTGTTTTTATTAATTTCCTTGTTTCACACTTCAATGTAATTAAATTAATTGGATCTATATTCGATTTAAAATAAAAGCTAATTACTTACTTATTAATTACAGAAACAATGCATACCTAAAAATTATCGGCAAAGCTCTGGAAGCTATAGGCTATGAGTAAAATTGGTTTTTAAAAAACCTGGTTTTAGACACACGCACTCACAACTCGCTACCTTAGAATTTCTACGCCTATGACCTACTATACACAAATAAAGTTGCAAAGATCGGCAGTCACCATAGATGCACTACAAATCAACATTGAACTTCAGAATTATGGGATAAAGGGCTAGCGATTCATGTTGGATGGCTTCCAATAGTTTCCACAAAATCTTGAAACGAGAAGTATTCAAAATCTTAAATTATAAATAGGAGAAAGAGGAGGCTATGTCAGAGGCTTCGTACACAAACTTAATCCTAAATTTAAAAACAGCGAAAAATAGAAATCTCTTCATACGCAAGAGTCGTACTAAAAAACTTTCAGAAAGAAGAATTTTGAAATTGCTGTGGGCCAAAAATAAATTTCTTAATTACCCAATTTTACTAAAAACGAAATATAAACTGAAAATACATTAAGAAATTGAAAATTATAACGCAATGCAAATGTAGAAAATTCTTAGAAATAATTATAAGAAATTTATCTCGTGGAAAATTCGCCCAAACGCAATGGGGGAGTTTCACGAAACTTAGATTTTTTTTAAAGACATTTATTTTATATATTTTGGGCTGAAAATCACGAAAAAAGGGTGCCCGGCATCAATTTTTGATATATTTAGAGAAAATTAAGGTTTTGTTGGCTAATCCCAATACTTTTTTGCTATTGGTTTGACGTCATTCCTGCTGTTCCCAGGTTCATAGTATATGTTTGAATAAAGCAATAATGTATATACATACCCTTGCTAATACCTGCGATATAAAAACTATAATTTACGCGTAATATGTTTATTGTACCTTTTTATTAAAACAATTTGATTTTTGTAAAAAGTTTTACATTGCTTTTCGTTTTTGTAAATCAAGGAATTAATGTTTTGCATTATAGTATTAGTAAAAGCACTAGTAGTATTTCACAAATTGTTTTTCATTTACTATTGTAGTTAAAGTATTTGCTTAAATTTAATTGCACAAACAAGTAGTTTACTTATTTCATTTCCAGTCTCAGACATGCAATATGTCATTTGATAATTTGATTTTAGTTTGCTTCAATGAGATATAAATATTGCTTTGTACCAAAATGCTCATTGACAATGATTGCAAAACCTAATTATTGGTTCCTTAGTGCTTAGGGCACTACTAAGAAACTACTTTTTTTTCTAATCAAAATTTGGTGAAAACAAATCTTCCTTCTAGGCTTCAGTTCAAGTTCTTCCAAGTCAATTATATTGTTGACTGTTTTGAGGTCCTATCCAAAAACCGTGTGATCCTACAATGCAAAGCCTGACTTGGTCCACTAATGAAAATCACAACATCAAATATTTGATTTCTTGCTCCCCAAACAGTTTTATAAATTACATCTCAGGAGGATTTAGAGGGCGAATTTCAGATACTGAATTTGTTAGACAAACTGACTTTTTAGATGTTTTGCCACCAAAATCTACTAGCAGATCAGGGGTTTAAATCAATGGAAACAGTTTTAAGTCTAAAGGTGTGCAAATTGTAAAGACCACCATCAGTTTGTGGCAGTACAGTTCTTTCTAAAGAAGCATTATTTAATAAACAATTAGCTTCATCTCACATTAATGTTGAAAGAGCATTTTGCAGAGTTTGTGAATTTAGTGCTCTGAGTTCCCATGCCCAAATTCTTATTAACTCAATTAAACAATTAGATTGCTTTCATACAATTGCCTGTGGTCTTTGTAATATTCAAAATAGAATTTACACATTTTTGTAAATAAATGTTCATAAGAGGTAAATTGATTTTTGTTCTAGTATATTATTAAATGATTGAACAATGGTGAAATGGAATCACACTTATTCCAATGAGGTTGCTGGTTCAAATCTGGCTTGTTCATTATTATAATTAATATTAAAGATTTTCAATATCATAATTAATTCAATATTCATGAGATTTGGTAGGAGTTTGACCTGCAGTCTTCTGTAAATACAGATGTGTTAATTACATTACGAATCTGCATGTATGGTAGACATAATTTTTAATGTGAAAAATTTCAAAAAGTTGTGAACTAGTGCTGTAATATATTTTATATATCTATATATAGACAAAGCATTATAGCAATGATGCTGTAGCCAACAAAATTGCCTTTATGTAGTTACTAAAATTGTCACTTTAACCATTGCTGGATTTCCAAAAATTTAGATGCAGAAAATCCATACACACAGCTGATAATGAATCTGTTACATTGAAATGGGCACTTAATATTGATGTAGATATGATAAACATTTAACTTCAGTTGGAGTTGGCTCAGAACTACACTGGTGAAGCTATGTCACAAAACAAACAATGTGTTTGCAACCACCTGTTTGCTGTAACTCCACATACTCAGTTGCATGGTCACCATATTGGTAAATATTGATATCACAGTCATTGGCAATAGATATAGACTCTTTTATTATATTGCAGGTATTAGCAATAGTAAATAGATCATCGCTGTATTTGAACATAGACTATGAACCTGTGAACAGCAGGAATGAGGTCAAACCAATAGCAAATAAGTAATGGGATTAGCCAACAAAACATTAATATATTGTCATAACAATTTGCTATAGCAATCTCAAGGTTTAAATTAAAATTTATCAGTATTCAGACTACTAGAAACATCTTTCTGAAGAGTTTAGCACAATGTAAAATGCAGAAGTTTGTTTATTATTTATAGTAGAACCATTTCCCCCAAGCTCATGATTAACCAAATGCATTAAATATTTAGAGAAAGCATATTGATATATATGTATACATAAATTGTGTGATGAAACTGAAGCAGAGAAAAAAGAACAAATTTACAAATTCTTAATATCTAATTAGTGTAGCATAATCCAAAGCATAATGCTGCTAAGAAGAGAAGATCAGATGATTAGTCAGAATTAAGATCGAATTATTATTTAATGATTAAAAACAATTTAAATTTAATTATCATCATTATGTTTGTAATATGCAACTAAGAAACAATATAGCAAATTAGTACATGTTGACAAATAATTTGACTAAACAAAGGGGGTGAAAATGCTTACATTATTTTTAGCCATTTTGGCAGACAAACAAATTCAAATTTCAAATGACAGGTACTTTTTGAATATAACTATTAATAGAGTGAAAATCAATTTTGAAATAGTTGAAGTAAATTCTGTGAAAAATCTTTTCTTTAGATTTCATTTGGTTTGCTTATTTATAAATGATGTCAAGCTAAATGGTAGATGCAGTAGTAGTGGCATAGCACACATTGGGAGCAATTCAAGGGTCCTTGATCCAAGCCATGAAGCTGCATTTCTGTTAGGGGTATGGATAGGAGTCTTTCTCCATTTAGCTGATTATTGATTCATTCATTTGCATGTATTAATTAATTCATTTCAGAGATAAGGCTAGTTAGCCTACCATAGGTTATATCTATATTACATTATCTGGACTAATTAGGTGACCTATTAATAGACTGATAAATCAACTGAGCATGTGTTGTTATCTAAATGGAACATAGGAAGCTGCAAATAACTATTTACTTTATTTATCTATATTAATTAAAGCCAATAGTTTTTGGTAATGGCTGAAGTAATATTTATTAAGCAGCTAGTGACATTGCCAGTTTTTGAAGTACAAAATTACACATTAAAAATTTAGTTTAAGTCAGTTACATTCATTTTTGAGAGTTGCAGTGAGTTAGGATAGGGAACAAATGTTACTTTGTTGAGCTGAGACTTGGAGCTACTCAATCAAAGATGGAGGCACACTAATGTGGATTGATTCAGAGATCAGAGTTGGCTGGAGGCCATAGTGAAATCAAGGAGAGGAACTGTTAGGATACCATACCTAAATAGTATTGGGTTACTTGGAATTAATACAAGTTAATGACAATGTATCTCATGTCAGAGTAAAGAATTAATATCAGTGCATCGCTACTCACATCCAACAGGAAATAATAATTTAAAAGAATAATTAACTCTCTGTTGAAGCCTGGGAGTGGATGCTACACATTTTGGTCATGTATTATTGGATAGTCTAGTTTGCAAATATGTTTTGCTCAATCTTCCAAAAGAAAATAATTGTTCAGGATCCACGCTTTCTGGTTTTAGATTTGTTAAAATGTCCTTAATGTTGAGTTCATTAGGCTTTGACTTTTTTACAATTTTCTTAAATGAAAAGGCATCAGAATAATACATATGATCATTTGTAGAATTAGATGGATTATCATTATACAAATCCAAACAACACTTAACCATTCTATAATAGGGGCCCTCATTGTACATCAAACCTCTGATTACATCATTTGTGTGAATATGTTTTTTAACGACTTTGTTGTTGAACTAGCTAAAGCCAATTCTTGCTCAGTTAATGATTTAAGAATTTAATAAAGTTTACAATGGTTTGAGTATTAGCAGAAATTTGTTGAATGGCCAACCAAACTTCCTTTAAAGGTTGAATAAGTTTTTCTAGCCCTTCCCAACTGAAATCCATTAATTGTTCAGGAATAACTATTTGCAAAAATTGTTTCAATTCAGAAAATCTTGTTAGCATATCAAGAAAACTATTCCATCAAGTAACATTCAGCTTTATTAAGGACAAAGGTAGTTTTGAAGCTGCAAGTTGCAAATTATTAAACCTGTCAGATATAATTAATGAAAACATATATATATATATATATATAATTATATATAATACTGTCACTACTATCTAGAATGCTATCTTCAAAATCAATATTGTCAAAATCTTCCTGACAATATTTAGTTAAATTATTATATTGTTCATATGTATCATTACCATTATCTATTAAAGTGACTTCATTATTTTCATCTAGGATAATGTTTTCTATATCCTTAACTGCTTGTTTGAGCCTCTGAAAATGAACAATTTTACTGTTGTTTAGAACATAGGCCTTGCCAATTTGTCACAAGTTTCCTCACCTGGTCTTGATCATCCACTTGATGTGGTAAATATGCAAACACTTTATCCCCTTGTTTGTGAGGCTGTCTGTAAAATTATCTGTTGAAATTTCAATTTTTTCATATCACAGATTGGTTGGTATTGTGACACACTGTAAGGTGGACTTCAAGCATTTCACTGATTATGTTGGCTACATATGTCTCTAAGATTTTGTCATGGTAGTTGGGATACATTATCAAAAGAGGTGTACAAGCCTCTCAACCATACATAGCCTTGAAGGAGCTAATTTTAGTTGTGGAGTGGATGGTGGTATTAAAAAAATATTCAACTATTTCTATCACACATTTCCATTGTTTTCTTGCTGCCCTTAAAAACACCACCCTAATCAGTTTAATTAAGGTTCTGTTGAGCCTTCCCACCATGCCATTAGATTGGGATTGGTACACAGTTGTGAACTCATGAAGAACTTCTAGTTCATGCATCAGGGCTTCCATTAAATTATTTTCAAACTGGGGGCCTTGGTCAGAGACAAGTCTTTCTATGGGGCCCAGCTTTAGTACACTTTGTTTTACAATCTTTTCACCAACTACTTCATTGATGGTACTGCCAAGGAGAATTAGCCTTGCATACTTGGTAAAGTGATCAACCATTGCTAACAAATGTAAGAATCCATCATCATCCTTAGAGAGTTTTTCTAGGTCCATATGGACAACTTCATTAGTTTGCTCCATGGGCCTGTTTTGAGTTCAGCCTGTTGTTCAGGGAAGTGACTTGTACCCTGCAGTAAATGAATGGGCTTGTCATGTTTGGCTTCAATAGAATGTTCATACTCTATGTCTTGTCCCATGCTAATAGAGCTGTAATTAAAGACTTCACTATGCTGGCACAGTAGATGGATTAGGAATTTTTGTTCCTTGGAATCTAAGTGCAGATGAGAATCAGCAGAGACTGTATGTATCATAACAGTACTTGACGTCTCATCAATGTCATGAACAGCAGTAAAAATCAGTATGCATGATGTAGTGATATTCTCTACACAAACCAGTATGGTAATAATTTCAATGTGCAGACAGGAAATTTAGAGCTGTTAAGTATGATGACACAAGTCTTCCCATGTTTAACATGGCACAATTCTGGTGAGAAATGTATCCCTTTGTGATAACCACCTCTTTGTGCTACAATCATAATATCTCCATTGTATCTGCATTCAATGCCATCAGCTGGCAGAAAATTTCACTGTTTCAGATTGAGATAGTGTTGCTCCCATAATCAATAACACAAGCATTTCTCTCTACAAAATCACTGCTCAGGATAATGCTGTATGGCAGCAGTTGGTGAGAAGTTCCAACAACAATCCAATTGACATGAAAGATTTCTTTGTTGATTCTCAGCTAAACATTGTGGACTCTTCCTATTAAAGAAATATTATTTCCTGATGTGTCTATCAGATGAATTGCAGAAGGGTCTAGTACATCCCAACTCATGCATAAGGTCTTGCAGCACTCATTGCTAATGATAGATGCAGATGATCTGGGGTCCATGGTAGTGTGTACAAGGCTTCTGTTAATCTTGACAGGTATTATATTTTTTTGCATCATATTAGTGCTCACAAGAACATCCTGCACTGTGCTTTTGGGAGGTGGCATTCTGGTTAGTTTCGATTGTCAATGATATCATTTGGTTCAGAAGCTGGACTTTTCATAAAAGGTTCATCAATTAGAAATCAATTTCTGTCTGCTATTATTCTAATAGTGGCACTACATGTGTTCTTAAGGTGCTCTTTCTGGCCACATTGGTAACATCTGATATCATCAGCCTCAAACTTTTTATCAAGAAATTGTCCCTGCTCAGCTGAGCCTCCTTATCACCAGGCTCCATTTTGATTCTCATGTCTCTGGCATCTTTGTCAATTTGGCTAGAGTTGTGGATCAGGTACACCCTGCTAATAGCTTTCTTTATTATAACATGTAAATCCTACTCTGGATCATATTTCAACTTTAGGCAGCTGCAGACATTGTAAGAAAACCCTTGGCAACTATAGGAGAAAAGGTTGTGATGAGAGTACTCAGGAGACAATTTGCTCATTCAAAACAACCTTTCAACTTGCATGATATAATTTCATATGTTGTCTCCCTTCTTAAATGACATTTCACACAACAGTGTCTTATATTGATGCTTGATGTGGGGAGCATGATAATGGTCCTCAAAGTATTTGATCAACAGTTGATAGTCTGTTTCCATTTCTTGGTCCAGCATCACATACTTGTTATAGGATAATCCTTGTAGATACATAGGGAACTGGACAACAGCAGCATTCTGGGTGGTTTGGTACTGCTTCATAGTGAGCTTGAAGAGGAAAAACTACTCATCAAATGATTGGGAGATCTCATTGATTCAGCCTGTAAATTTAGGTAAGATCAGAAGAGAGGATCAACCAAGTAATCCAAGGCTGGCCAGTTGCACAGACCCAAGTGGAGTATTTGGATGGGAAAGTCCAGAAACTACTTATTCAGATGCAGTAGGTACAATGATGGTATTAACAGGCAGGAGAGATTTCAACTAGAGAGCACAGTGATTCATGGTGATTAGGAGTAGCTCCAGTGGCTAGAGTGGACACAGGGGTCAAGGCAGAATGAGTAAATGTTGAGGTGCACCTTACAGGAGCAGTGATCAATAAGGCAGACTTGGATGCCACTGAATTTACAGGAAAGGGAGTGGCAACATCTGCATATTAGGAAGACACAATCTGAGCTACTCTGTCAGCAAACTTTTCACTAAAGGCCTCCAGGACTTCATCTAGTACAACTCAAGTAATGTATTCAGCTGAACCATCATGGTAGAAGGCAGCTCTAGAAGGAAGTGGTTCTTCTTTGCAAGCAGGTGCTGGTGGAGCAAAGACAGGAGAAGCTAGATCATGAACTTGTATTTCCTGTGAAGTGACTGCTTCCATCATCCTTTGTTCCCTGAGCTAATGTTTAATAATCTGTGTATTCAGTTCAGGTTGCAAGGATTTGATATGTTGCTGACATTCAATTTGCAACACCACTTGCTGAGACAGGGATTCTTTCAGATGTTCAATTTTCAAAATTTGGGCATCTAGGCACAGTGTTGGAGTGTCATATGGGCAAGAAGAAATTGGCAGAGCAGTGGTGGTGTTTAGATTCACTGGTAGTTTACTTGAGAAATCTGATAGGGGGAAGTAGATAACAACAAATTAACTAGTGATCCAATGGTACAAGGGTTAGCATCCTGGCTAACAATGCTTGCACAGGGGATCCTCCTCAAGGGAGTCCCAGTAGGAGAAAAAAAACAGTATTAACAATTTAGGATTACATCCAAAGACCAAGCAACAACACTTAGGTTGGAAAAGTGACCATCAGGTAGAGCAACCCTTATTCTAGCAAAAGTACACAAAAATAATGGTAAGTCCTCCTTGTAATGAGTAACAGTTTAGATCCACCAAGAGAGAGAATAAAGCATCCAGGATGACCAATTTGAATGGTGTCCTGAAAAAGTGATATCCAAGATGGGAGGTTTGGAAAATTGTTTGAGCATTTCTACTCCATTTGTCTCACATGTTATTATCTATCTCAATAAACCTTCTCAGGCATGATTTAACCACAATGTAATAAATTATAGGTGTCTGTTAATGTTGCATTTGAAAGATAAGTTTTTTAACCTACACATATCTGTATCCATAACCTAATGCAGTCCACTATCATCCTTAGATCAGAGGAGTGATTCCCAAATTGTTGCTGGAACTTAAGCACTTATTATCACAACCATAAGGTTAAATATAAAAAAGGTAAAGAAAAAGCAAATACAGTTTCACTGAAACAGAATCAATTTCAACTTTCTCAACAGTTGTCTCTCAGTTTTATACATAATAATAATATATACCTGTTCTTTGTTTACAAATCAAAGCATCTTGGTTCCCAATTCAAATGAGCAATAACACAAATAACACATTATTGAGGGGACATTATTTTTACTTTGTAAACTACATTTGAGTTTCATAATATGTCACCATTAGGTTACTAGCATTGTAGCAGTTACAAAAATAGCCTAAAGAAAGTAAATAAAAATAGTCTTGATAGACCCAAATGACTCTACAAATTTATGTTTGTAAAATTGTTCATATATTTTATGTTCATAAAATTTAATCTCATAAAATTGTTCATATATTATAAGTTCATAAAATTTATGTTTGTAAAATGTTTCATAAAATTTAAGTTCATAAAGAGCTTTATATTAAATTACATTTAGTTTATCATGAGAAAATCCCTCTAGTAATATATCATACATTTTTCAAATTTAATTTTCCATGCCTTCCTCATTATATTTAAATGTCAAGTTGTTCAGATTATTAATTTTTCAGGTTTGACTTTACATGTTTTTTCCTTGGTCTATATTATACATCTTAGTGTGTATCTTTGAAAAACCTTATTATGGTTCTTCATTGGTGTATGCCTAAATACAGAACCTTATTAAAAGGTAGGCCTTTTTACTTCATTTTTAAATGTTAATTATCCAAGTATTAACAGGAAAAACTTAGAATAAACAAATGCTATTTCTATTCTACATTTACACAATTTCAAAGGAACATACAATTCTCAATTCAGCAAATGTCTATGATATGCTCATTACGAAAACAACTAGAATATACCGAAAATTTGCAAACAGCACGCATTATTAAAAAAATTAAGAACATAAATTTACAAATAAATATTACAAACATATATTATACGAACTTTCCAAATCCAATAAATTTGGGCGAAACCTCTTCATATAAAGCAGTTAATTCTAAGAATTTTTGTAAACTACAGTTGCGCTTTTAACTTCAAATCTGAGGTATTTATTCAATTTTTCATATTTAGTACAATATGAAAACTTATGGAAGCGTTTTTTCTTTCGAAAATACATTTCTTTTATTCTTCAGATTAATATTTCCTGGCGTTGTTTAAAGGGCGTGACAAAATAGACACTAATATAGGGTAAAAATCAATAATATACGTAAAAAGTTTTAAAAATATCAGATATAGACTGATAACTTTGCATAATTAACCAAATTCGTAGCACACGGTAAGAAGCGATACCACGCGCTAAATATTTAAGGGCTATAGGACAGAAAACTTGAAATTTGTAAAGAAATTATAATCTATAATAGATACATCGTGCTATCGCGTGCTGCAAATATGCCGAATTATGATAAGTCATTGGTCTATATCGATTATATTTTAAACTTTTTGAGTATTTTATATTATTTCCTATCGTTTTTGACCCTAAATTTGTGGTTATTTTGTCCGCGTGTGATACGTGCTCCGCGAAAGTTCGCCTAAAAAAAGTTTATTTTATAGTAATATAGATAATGCTGACTAGAGAGTGCTCGTTTATTATACAGTTTATTAGATTTAAGTTAGATTAATATATACTTCATGGAGAAGACGAAGAAAGCACTTCCGTCAATAACATCGGGACCTGCCATCATGAGGTGAAGAAGAACGATAGTTGAATTCTCTGTGATAACTGTCAGAAATCGGACCATGGGGCGTGTGTGAATTTATCAATTGCGGATATACTACTACTACTACTACTACTACTACTACTACTACTACTACTACTACTACTACTACTACTACTACTACTACTACTACTACTACTACTACTACTACTACTACTACTACTACTACTACTACTACTACTACTACTACTACTACTACTACTACTACTACTACTACTACTACTACTACTACTACTACTACTACTACTACTACTACTACTACTACTACTACTACTACTACTACTACTACTACTACTACTACTACTACTACTACTACTACTACTACTACTACTACTACTACTACTACTACTACTACTACTACTACTACTACTACTACTACTACTACTACTACTACTACTACTACTACTACTACTACTACTACTACTACTACTACTACTACTACTACTACTACTACTACTACTACTACTACTACTACTACTACTACTACTACTACTACTACTACTACTACTACTACTACTACTACTACTACTACTACTACTACTACTACTACTACTACTACTACTACTACTACTACTACTACTACTACTACTACTACTACTACTACTACTACTACTACTACTACTACTACTACTACTACTACTACTACTACTACTACTACTACTACTACTACTACTACTACTACTACTACTACTACTACTACTACTACTACTACTACTACTACTACTACTACTACTACTAAAATACCTTTTATGGAGTTACAGTCACAACATGATGATAGGTTATTTTCAACTTACAAATTAAGATCGGCAATATATACAAGTACACTTAATATAGAAACTACATGAATAGTCTGGATTAAATTTAGTTGCAGTTAGGGTAACAAAATAGGTTTTTAGAAAACGTTTAATGGAATGAATGTTGTTATACGAATCGAAATTGGAAGTATTTAGTAAGTAATTTACTGATGCCGTTGCTCTGGAGAAAAAGTTTTGGTCACATTGAAACTTTTTGAAATTTGTATTGTAAGTGAAGGATATTGCACTATATCGTGAGTTGGGGATTTGGTTCACTGTAACATACTGAGCAAAATCGATATTGTAGACACCTTGCAACAACTTGCAGAACAACATCACGTCACATAAGATGAGTTCATAACAAAGGAAAAGCAATCCTGCGTTGAAAAATTTTTGAAATTGCTTATAAGAACAACTTTATACAACTCAACGGATTCCTCAAATTGTCTGGTCAATTCAGCAAAACAAGTTTTTGAGAAATTACTATTCTTTTTTTAGTATTTAGTTTGTTGAATAGATGAACTGTGTGTGATGAATAATAGAATGGTAAAGATATTCTTTTTTGACGCTTTAAACTTGTCGCATCTGAAACGGCGTCTGTAAGTATAGCATACCAATGATGATAATAAGAGTGCATTGTAATAACTTGAGTGAGGTTAATGGAGTCCATAAAATTTAAGAGAGTTAACGAGAAGGGCGTTGAAGCATCGTAAGATAACCAGTCAATATCTGGCAGGTTGAAATCACCACCTACTATGAAGATACAGTCAAAATTGAAATACATTTTCATGTATTTATAATAATAGTCAATGCAAGTGATGAGATTTTCAACGGAAATACGATAAGCCGAGTTGGAAGGGGGATTATATATANTGGAATCCTTTCCATGATGTAGAACCTATTTTAGGGATATATTGTTTAAAGAGGTAGTTATTAATTTGATTTTTAAATTTAATTCGCTTTATTTCAATTGGTAAGTTATTCCATAGATCAACTGCTGAGTTTAAAAATGAATTTTTAAGAAAATGCTTCTTGAACTGCACTTAACTGAATTTGGATGTCCTCGAATGATAAGTTGAACACGCATATAGGGGAAATTGCAGTTTACTATAAGGTGAGCGCTGGTTTGAGATATCCCAAAATTTTATTAATGAAAAGTATCTTATGAAATATGAAGCATCATTAATACAATATAAACATTTTCGATTCTTAGTAGAATAATTTTCGTCATAAATATTAGCTGCCTATTTGATTTGTGAATCAAT
>CABFPE010000026.1:1868243-1879023 GCA_900660155.1 Hofstenia miamia
CATGGGGAGTGTGTGAATCTATCAAATGCGAATATAGAGGCGCTTTTGTCTATGTGATAACTGCTTATCAGCTCTTTCTTTCCAATATAAACTAATGTAAAACTGTGAGTAATCTTGAAAATACGGTTAAAGCAGTTGAACACAAATTAGACAAACTTCAGCAAATGCGAGTAATACTGTTTTTACAGCAAAGTCTAGTCCTCCGCCTAACCAACTGTCTACTCAAGACAATGCCACAGAGATTCGTTTTTCTGGTGTTCATGTATCTACTGAAACCGACAAAGCAAAACTACTGGACATTGAAATGCGTAAATTATTTAATCACTTGGGCGAGGGTGACCCCGACATTGTTGAGAATATAACTCGATTGGCAAACATAAAAAATTATACTCGTCCTAGAATGATAATTGTTACCTTTAAATCTGCTTGGGTTGCCAGAAAAATACTTTGATTATCTTCTCTATTTGTCACCGTCGCTGTCTCCTGCTGAAATCGCTTTGGAACGCAAATGTCTGACCAAGAGAAACGAGCTTATTGATTCTGGAGTGCCAAGATCGGATCTAAAGATTAAAAACTTTACCTTCTTGAGAAATGGTATTCCCATTGATACGAGCAATTGACTAGACATCACAAAGCATTCCAGTAAAACGCTACAAGTATCATATTTTAAATGTCAATGTTTTACAAACTAGGAAAAACGTATCAATATTTTAAACATTTTGCTTAACAGCAGTGCTGATTTTGTCTGCCTTGCTGAAACTTGGCTTACGAGCAGTATATCTGGGAAGAATATCATTATCTTGAATTGTTACAGAATGAATGACTCCCACAGAGCAGTTTTGATTGCCTTTAGAGAGGGCATTGAAGTTCTTGTACGAGTGTTCCTTCAACTTATGACTTTGGTTGCTCCGTTATTTTGAGCGATATTTTCTGTGTTTCCTAGTCATTTGTATGTATTTGCCTCCATATGGCAATGATTATGTTATCTCGTCTGGCGATTTGAAAGACTACCTACAAGTCAACATGCGTGCTTTCGCAGAGCTCTGCGCCATCAAAAAGCAACTGCAGTCGCACATTTACCTTCTGCTGACTCAACATAATATTCATTTATAACTCGCGTTATAAAGAAGTGTTAAATATTTATTTAAGACTCTCGTTCATAAAAACACTTCGTTATGTTTATACACTCATACGTAATGTAATTCCACATTGTGGTAATTTAAGTCTTTTTGTTGTTGTTGTATTAGGTAAACGTGCTTTCGACCCGATCGGAATACTCACTACCAGAACCCAACCCGAAATATTGACAATGATTTGACGTTATGGATCTCTGTGTAATCAATTGATCATTCTCTGATAGATAAAACAGCAATTCATTGGTATTTTTCAATAATCAATCTAATGTTTGTAGCCGAACGCGAAACCGGGTACCCGATTTCAATCTTTATTTTTCACATATTAATAATATTGAGGTCTAAACAATTATGGCCAAAGCCTTTGAACAATTACAATTCGTATTTTTCAAACTGTATTTTAATTTTTGTTGAAAATCGGAATAGCTAGGCGCAAACACATTTATATTCATTTGTTGATCCTTCCTAAAATTATTTTACCTGAGAATAGTGCAATTTAGCAGATTAGGCATTATTTAGGGCTGTTAAGAAGTACGCATAAAATTGCCTGTAATAAACAAAGCAATTAGCTATTGGCATGCCTCTAACTCCGGACAAATTCCGAAATTAAATACCAAGTANGCAGCAAAACGGCCAACATAGATATGAGCTTTGCGGGGAGGCGGCGGAAGTGAACTAATAGGAACAGCAGGGAGACGGCAGGAAGCACTAGAACCAAAAACTGGACGAGGACGATTACGGTTAGTTGATGAAGGGATAGACTGCTTGGGAGGATGCGGTAGAGCAGAAGGAGGAGCAAGCACGGGTGTGAAACTCGGAGCAGGATTATTGGGGAGAGATGAGACAGAACGCGAGGCAGCAGCACTGTAGGAGAACATTTGGGATTGCAGAGAGGAAACATCAGAGGAAAGCTTTGTTAGGGAGTCAGATAAGGATGATATGACGCCAGTGCCATCATTGGTGGACGGAGTCGAGGTAGAGAGAGCAGAGACCGCTTGGCGTAACAACGAAATGATGGCGTCTTTCTTCAGACCACCAACAGCGGAGGCAAACTGGGCATCGCTCAAATTTTTGAGGTCGGACAGCGAAATTGGTGGCATAGCTGAAATCTAATTAAACTGTATAATAAACAGGCCCAGAACCCGATATATCCACCTTCGTGATGTCACTTTTACAGTGGACGACGTGTACCAACTATTTAATGCAACCCCAATACCAACTCGCGTACTTCGGATGGGATTACTGGGAAATTCTTGCCGACCGGTTTGTTGCCTTATTTATATTATCTTCTACCTGGTTATTTCTATTACCCCTGTTTATAAAGCCGGGGATGTAAATAATATTAGAAATTATTGTCCTGTTAGTTTACTTCCCAGGTCCTCCTTAGCCTTCGAGAGGATTATCTTCAGGCACCTTTATAGCTAAATTGTTCCGAAGCTGTCCCCAGCGCAGCACGGTTTATTAAGAAAAGGTCAGCTGTTACAGTTATTGCTAGACGAGATTTATCGAAGAGATGACCTTAATGAAGACAGTTTTTGCGGTTCTTTTGATAACATGAAAGCTTTTGACAGGGTGCCGCATCAGATTTGGCTTAAAAACTTCGGCAGTATTTCGGGCCTTTTGTTATTTTTAATTTTTATTAACGATATGCCAGACTGATTTTTGAGTAATTGCATGCTATGCTGACGATGTAAAGCCTTATTCGGGAGTTCCGATGTTCTTAACAACGATATTATCGAATTTATTAAGTAGAACAGTACAAATGGGATGGTCATCAATGTTCCTAAGACTCAGTTATTAATTTTCCGCCCGAAACAGCAAGTCAAAATTGTTATCAAAGACAGCGAGCTACCTGCGAGTGATGTTGACCTTGGCTTAGTGGTAGATCCTTCCTTCAATTGGTCTCATCGTGGGCTTTCTCATCTCCAGAAAGCCCGGAATTATTTCTTTATGTTAAACCACAACGTTCCTTTCCGCACGAATATCCCTGTGAAAGTTAACCTAGTTCGGTCCTGTGTTCTTAGCATGTCATGTATGCCAGCTCCACTTGGTGGCCGAATACCACCATCTTACATAAGATCAACAGTTTTTATTGGCGATGCCTTTATTGGGTGTTTGGGAAAACCACCTTCTCCCACGTTCTTGCCTCCAATTATGGTTTATTTCCCATAATTGTCCATTGGTAAATCACTGATATTCTGATGATGAAAGACACCTTCACAATAAGGCTCATTTCAGATAAACTCCAGTCTTCTAACTATATTCTCTATAAAATTTTTTGAAAACAATGAAGAAGAAGTCTGATATGAACTTCTTTCAGCGGGCTGCGCTGTTAGTTAATGTGCTTGCGACTCAACATAATATTCATGTCGTCTCTGCTCCTAAACTCGCGTTAAAAAGAAGTGTTAAAGATTTATTTAAGACTCTCGTTCAGAAAAACTCTTTGTTATGTTTATACATTCATACGTAATGTAATTCCACATTGTGGTAATTTAAGTCTTTTTGTTGTTGTTGTTGTATTATGTAAACGTGCATTCGGCCTGATCGAAATACTCACTACCAGAATATTGACAATGATTTGACGTTATGGATCTCTGTCCAATCAAATGATCATTCACTGATAGATAAAACAACAATTCATTGGTATTTTTCAATAATCAATCTAATGTTTGTAGCCGAACCCGAAACCGATTTCACTCGCTAATTCTTACATACTATTGAGGTCTAAACAATTATGGCCAAAGCCTTTGAACAATTACAATTCGTATTTTCCAAGCTGTATTTTAATTTTTGTTGAAAATCGGAATAGCTAGGAGCAAGCACATTTATATTCATTTGTTGATCCTTCCTAAAATTATTTTACCTGAGAATAGTGTCAGATAGCAGCAACAACAAGTCTCAACTATCTTGCTTGCTATAAATAGACCACCCAGGCGTGGCTTACGTGAATTAAAAATAAAAATTGAAGAGAAAACAGTTCTTTAGCCTGTGGTGCTTTCAATTTTTAAATATCATTATCATTTAGTGAGTTGCTGGCAATTAAAACATTTTACAAAAACCATCACAAAATGGTAAAAAAAAATGCCATTATTGTTTAGGCTTCATGTTGACTTTTTGTGTTAAACGTTAAAACTAGGCCCCTGCGAGGGCTCGGCTCGCACTTTAAAAATATTCAGCCGAGCCCGAGTCGAGCCATTAATTTCCAAGCAAACACGTGTATAATATATTAACTGTTGGCTTACTGTGGCGGTATTTATTTCGATCACAAACAAGTGACATTTAGATCTAGCATCTAGCTACTATCTAATCTAGCCCTGTGTACAGAGTTGTCCATATTTATAATCCTATATAGAAATCCTATTAGTATAGATATATATATATCTACGTCGGCGAGGGTCCGGTTAGGAGATATATTTGGTATATTGTATGATGTATACGCATTATTGTATGGCATATGCATTTTAATGGTATATTGTAAGGTATATTTAATAAAATTCGAATGACGTCATGCTAATTTACTGTGCACAGCTGTGCTGAGAGGAGTCAAGTTTCCAAAACTAACGTTTTTCCGTATATTTATTCTTTATAATTTCTTTGTACTCTTATTCAATAGTTTTTACTGATACTATTTTTACTTTTACAATACAACCAGCGAGTCGATATATATATATATATATATATATATATATACAAACATTTATGTTGCCGCTATGTCTTTTTTTGTAATTGGTATCTGGAAAATGTTTTGTTTTATAAAAGTCTAATGTAACCATCCTAATATTATCAAATATAGACCAATTTACATCAAATGGATGATGGTTTCGCATTTTTTATAAGATGCCTGATATGATCCTGAATGTGCTTTTGTTACGGAATTTTCGAGCCACGGTCCTATTCAGGTCTACAATTCTAAGTAATGTGCGTAATCGTATCTTCAATTTTGAATGAACCAGTTTCAAAAAATTCAAAAATTTGTATTTTCTGGCCAAGTAGTCCGTGTTTAGAAGGCCATAACGCCGTNGTGACGAGGAACATCAATGAGAGTTAAGAAGAAAGATACAAATAAATGAGTCTGAAGAAGATATTGAAGTGAGTCAATTCAATTCTCACAATAATGAAAAAAATATTCTCGCAAAAAATTCCGATCAATGGCAAAATTCATTTCAGTGTTATTTTCTGAACATTAAGATATCAGTGATTTCAGTTTTCATTAGATTTCTATATGTCTTAAGCTAACTGTCATTATGCATTTATTATACACCTTTCCAATTTCTTAGAACGCCTTCACTTCATCTTTTCACTCGATAGAGAGTGTAGAAGGCATATGTATATATATCTATATACTGGTTATAATCTTAAGACTTTGAATGTTTTATGAAAACTTTTATTGCTTTTATCGCGACATGTTTCTACAAACATTGTTGTCATCTTCAAGCATTTGTAGCAATATTCCCGAATTTTTTTCATTAAATGTTTTTGATCTTTAATAAATGTTTAAATTTGATTGATGTCTTTGTTTATTTATTAAGGTTTTCTTGGTTGATTTAATACATATGGCTTCTGCTATCTTTGTTTCACGATGTTTTACTAGTATGTTAAAAAATTTTTAGCTTATGTGCACATCTATGAAAATATATTTCTGATTGTAGATGCCCTCTTATATGCTCTTTTGCCCGAGTTTCTAAATGTCTTCTAGTCTCGCCAAAGTATGAACTTGAACATTCATCGCAGTCGTATGAATAAACGATATTAGAAGACAGGGATGAGAAATGCACTGAGCTTATGTTATTTTACTTAGCACTTAGGTTTACCACTTGCACCCAAGAGCTTCTTACTTCTCAATCTAAGTAGGGCTCTAGTCATATACGACTCTTCTTAAAGGTTATCTGTATCGGGTTGGCCGAGTGTGGCCACTCTTCCCTAACATGATCTCCTGTTCACCTTTTAACTTTAATTAGGATATGGTATATATGCAGGAGGAATATGCATTAAAAATTCCTTAAAGAAACTTTTTAGTACTCAATTTCGCCCTTAATTTTCTTGCCACCCCCATAAAAATATATTTGTATCACAGCCAAAGTATTTACACCCGTAGTTGGCTTGAGCACCTTACATTATTATCAAGATCGAGTTTTTGACTTCACTCAAAATGTTGTCTTTGATTTTGCAATGACAAAATGTCGCATTTGTATACCTTATTGTAGCATAAGAAAAATATGTCATTGACAGCTTCAGAAAGACATTGAGGCTCTTATTGTATCATGGATACGTTTATAAAGCTGCTGAAGCATTGTTCCATGGCTGCCTCGTTTCTAGCAATCTTCTAAAGTTAATGGTTCATAAAAAGTCGCACTAAAAATATTTTCATATTTTTGATGCTTCGTCAACCATAATTGTTTGTTAATGAGTTGGGAAGAGCTGTTGATAAATTCTTTGCAGAAACGAGATTTAATGGCATCATGCTTGTAAAATACATATCTCGTTGATGTAAATATAAGTAATTTAATTTAATTTTTCCGTAAATAACTGCATTGATAGTTTGCTATGACAATTTAAATTTACATGTATAATACAAAAATTTAAATTAACTTTGAACATTAGGGTCTATAGGTACAGACTTCTGACAATGCATTATCTTAGTTTCTGCCATGAAATAAACAATTTATTTTCTTTTTGGTTAATTGAAATGTTTACCCATAGACTACTAAATGTATGTAGTCTCGTTCTATATGGTTTTCCACACTCTCTATTGATTGCCACTCTCAGCTACGTTTCCGGCTACGGACTGCAATGTTAAACGTGTTTGTTTGAAAGTAGTAATAATACAAAGTTTCATTTAAACATGTTTGTTTGGTTTATTGATAAGCAGAAAGTCACGTCTCGAAGATCTGTATACTCCAATTTGTACCAATTCATTTCTACGAAAGCAGGGAACTATATTTGCTGATTCGAAGCTATAGTGCTGTTCCCAGACACAAATATCAATTCACTTTACAGTTAATCACATATTTCTAAGAAATTCTTTCAGTGGGGGATCACAAGCTACATTTGACAAGGATAATAGCAAAACAAGACAAATCACAGAATTCCAAATGCGGCAATTAATTTTAAATGGGAATCATAAACGTCCATTATTTGAACATGTAAATATAATGTTATTTGAAAACGGCAATGTTCATCATGGATCAAAAAGAACTGCATCTCCAAGCTATTTCATAAACTATTTGCAATTATGCATTTTTAAATGCAGTTTCATTCGATCACTGTACCTTTTTCCGAAGATCTGCGTAAATTATTTTTTTTTCAAATCAGTTTATGTAGACATGATTAAAAAATGTACACATTGCAAAATGCAAGTGTTCATTTTTCTACATATTTTTTATAAATCATATAGCACTCACTACATTTGGGTTGATTTGCTTTCACTATTGAGTAATAGCTAGTGCTTTCTGCACAAGCAAGATGCAGATTTTGCACTTGATACAGGGCGCAGAACACTGTGATCATATGTGCCAAACTCAATCTCTTTTGTGCGAAGTTGAATTTCTCTTCTGCGCAATTCATTTCCTCTTCTGCGCTATTGAAAAGATGTATTTGTTAATAAAATGATGGTTTCTCAATACAGATAACATCTACAGAAATCGAGGGTGGACATGTTCTGGATTACTAAATTCGGATAATCTATCTACGTCGATGTACATCTTAAAAATTATGACGAGTGTGTTGATGGTAATGGATGAGGGTTGAGGTGCAAATTTTATAAAATATGAGAAAATCTACCAAAATTGTTTTGCCAAACAATTAAAGAGTCAAATTCTTAAGAAGATCTGCATTGCTTGGAGATCTTTGCAACTCTATGGCTTTTACGTTCCTGAAATGGGAAGAATTTTGTTATTGTGAAGACGTGTCTGGAAACCCCGACACCTTTCAAGCTTTTCTTCTCAGGCGCATTTCATTTTAGATCTTGAAAATTTCTGAGAGTTTGTTTCCATATCCTCAATACCATATCAGATAGGAATGTACCAGTATCCGGTATCCGGAAAAATCAATTACACAACCAAATCCGGAATTTTCAGGCTAACATATGTGCAATATTATCACTTAATTCTGGGATAAACCTTTATTTAAAATAGAATTTTCTAGAAAAAAACCATATTTTTTATGATAGGCAAGTTGTCGTGCAACAAAACACGTTTTTCTGACATATCCGGATGTTGTATATTACAGTGACTTGACAATACATTTACATGTATGTTAAATATTCGAACACTTAATGATGGCGATGCTAAAAATTATATATTTTCATACACGAGAGGTCGATATTAAGTAAGAAATGAGGTTGTACTTCAGTAATAATTGAACAATTTATTAATTATCCAGTATCCTGTAAATTATCAGGCATCCGGCAGTCGAATTATCCGGTATTATCCGGTGTCCTGTATATTTAACTGCCCGGATTCCATCCCAATATCAGAGGTTATATTGATTCGTGAAATATACATTTCTAAGATTTGTTTTCTTATAATTTTTTTTGGGGTAATTGTATTGAGAAAATCGTCTTGGAATTTTCGTAAAAAAACAAATAAGGACCATTATAGCACTTTGTGATGCACGTAAATAATCGCCTAATTCGTAATTTTCCTACAAACTATTCATATATTTTCGGCTATATTCACAGAAATACTAACTGTATTCACCGCATAACTATAGAAAATAATTCCGACTTGATTTTTCGAATGTAATTAGAGATTATACTAAACATTTTGCAGACAGTGTCATGGGATATTCTATTGGCTATTACAGTTTACACATTAATAGTATCTATTATTCGAAATGACGGCTAACACCAGCCATGGTTTAACCAACGCCCATTTCTATAATTGATAACAATTGCGTCATTTTTATAGTTTTCTGTCGGAATCATTGCTTTACATAAATACCTTGTGCAGTTACATTGCTTCATTTAAGACAAAATGTCGGTTCTTATTTCTGTGTGGGATTGTTTTATAACTAAAGTTTGCAGTTATATTTTAATGTTTGTTATTCAGTTTTTTGTTCAAACCCGCACACGCTTAGCATGTCATAATTTTGAAGTTTTTTTTAATTACACGTTAAAAAAAATAATTGGTGGGTTATCGATATACTCAGTTCACTATGACACTATCTGGCTTTAAATCTAGCAATAAAGGTAGGGTTTTATATACTCTCGAAATACTACTCATCGTGTATATTTAGATGTGAGCAAAATTTTTTCCAAAATCATTTTGTAAAAATATTCTAATAATGTGCATTCATCATATAATGTTAAAAATTTTTTTCTAAATTTGCAAAAGTTTTCATTATGCCCACTGTTTTGATTTAATCAAACCACTAAACTATTATGATATAATTTTTGTTGATTTTTTTGGGCGTATTGTTCAATGCATAAAAATAATTGCCAATTCAATGGGATTTCCATTTCTCATAGGACTAGAGATTGAGATAGGCCGGACAGTGCATTCAACATAGATACAGTGAATGCTATATAGTTATAAGCAATTTGTTATAAATTTATATCGCATTTTGAAGTTTTACATTAGTATCATGTACTCTTCTAACATGCCAAATTTTTGTGTAGGAAACATAAAAATTGGAACATTTTTTGACAATTATAAGGTGTTGCCGAATTTGCATTAATTTAAATATACCAGACCGGATTTGGGCCTGAATTTTCGGCCGATGTCATTCTTTGCATTGCCATATAAGAAGCGCAACAATTTTCCTAGAGCCCATCTTGTAACTTCAACATTCTATATATTTACTTTTATTAAACAAAATGAAATCACCAGTAAGCAGAAATTTTTTAACGACTTGTTGAGAAAGTGTTTCTTACGAGTGACCTTGTTCTAGGAAATAAATTAATTGCTGAATTTGTGTCTTTGATAATATTTTTAGTAAATTTCGTTAATAACAATGCGATTCCTATTCATTAATAAACATGATATCATACAGCACGATTTCTTTAACCTAGTGTTGAAATCTCTACAAAAAAAAATTTCGACGTTTCAACATATTTCTGTACAAATTTTTTGCCAAAATTTGGATCAAAAGCTTCCAAAATTGAGAAATTGACATATTGTGCCTTTATATCTTTACAGTACTGTATAATATACAATTTGTAAGAATTCGCTTACAAATTGCCACTATAAGCACAACAATACATTGTTTAATTATTACTCTTCAATATAAGTCAGGTCAAACAATAACTGTGTGACCTATGGGACTGGCAATTACTAGGGTGGCATCGGCATATGCTGATAGGTTTGCACTTCAATCCTGCGGGTGTTACCATCAGCACATTGACAAGAATATTAATGCAATAAGTTTAAAAAGCTTAAATGTCCACAGGTTTTATATAATTACGTATTACTTAACACAATTATCATTTACCCTGCAACGAATGCTTGGTCAGGGAGTTCATGAGATCGATACTTGTCAAACGTACCTGTTATTGATTCTACATTTTATCTCTATATATATGTATATATATATATANTTTCCCTAGAGTCAATCTCATAACATCAACATTCTATATATTTACTTTTATTAAACAAAATGTAATCATTAGTAAGCAGAAATTGTTTAACGACTTGTTGAGAAACTGTTTC
>CABFPE010000026.1:1879031-1900328 GCA_900660155.1 Hofstenia miamia
ATATATATATATATATATATATATATATATACACATCACTGTAACCTTACAGTTCTTAATAAAATATTAGTTAACTTTATCTTACAAGGTCACAGTAATAATTTCGTTGCGGAAGCGACAAAACAGAATGTATTGTCTTCTGCACCAGTCCCTGCTTTAGTCATGTGATTTATCTTTTATTGTGTTTATGGGGCTTAGCAAAATGATATCAGTTATTGATGAATGACCATAGGGAGCATCTATTTTAAGTTGTTTGAGGAAAATTGAATCCCCTGATCTGGCTTATATTTCTGATAAAGTTGATTTAGTTGATCTAGGAAATACAGAACAGAATTTCAAAATCATTAATATTAAGATGCGGCATGGTAAAACATTGTGGAATGACATTTATGAGACATACGTAATAAGAAGCACTAAACGCATTATTTTAATTCTTTTAAATTAGTTAAGAAAGAAAAATACAAGAAAGCAGAACTTACTAAACAAATTCGCTCATTTGATAACCATGGACTCATTGCCATTTAGTCGTAATTTGTCCCATTTAGTAAAAATCCTAACTTTGGGTATTAAAAAAATTTTGAATGCAGTTTATAAACCCTAATCCTACTCTTTCCGAACACTGGTAGTTAACTTTATTAGAATGTTTTTTGTATGTATTAGGCCTACTAATTACACTGGGCAACAAATTTGAAATTTTTCTCTTTTGCAAAACAACTAAGATAATTTTCTAGGTAATTTTTTGTGCTGGTTTCAAAAAATGATTTAAACAGGCGGTTGATGGCTAGTAAATGAGATATGGCTATTTCAATTTTATTAACACTAATTGTACAAAAATATCACAACAGTAGTATTTAGAAACGTTTATCTAATTATCTAAGCTAACTGTACAAGCATATATATATATATATATATATATATATATATATATATAGCCAAGACATTATTAGTCTTCTCATCACTACAGCCGCGTTTTGTTGCGCATGCTTCAAAATTTTCTATTGTTTTTCTCAAATCAAATTTATTTGTGAAATAACCAAAATACGCCCCTTTAATGTCTCATACATCCAAAAAATGAGATCAGAAATAATGTTTTGATTTGAGGTTGAATAGTGAAGATTTGAGAAAGTTGGTTTGATGACTCCTAGTGAGTTGTAAATAATAAAATTTATATCCAAAATGTCTCATGTGATGCTCTATCATATTGCATACTTTAGGAATCCTAAATCCTTTGTCGCAACGTTAATTAATGACATTTCTTAATTTATACGCCAATATCTCTGGAACGACACTAGATATCAACAAATAGTTTTCAGATTCCAGAGCTTCTGATAGTTTACTTTATACGCAAATTGTTTAACCATTAATTTCTGGCAAAAGCAATTTGATACTCATGTGCCAATTAGGGTTCCCAACTACTCTCTAGTTTAGAAACTGATCTGTAAAGCTCACTTCGAGCTGTCTAAATTATCAATGATCTTTTTAGAATTGTTTTTTCTAAAAATTGTTTGTCTGACGAGCTGTCTTTTGTTCTTTCGCATGGATAGTACGAAAACAGGTGCTATCCGAGTGGTTGGCGAGGGTACTTCCAGCACGAAAATTTGCTTGGTATTGGCTGCATGAGAAGTTAAATATGCAGGAAAGGTGTTTTACAATCCAGCAGTATTTCAACCTTACAAAATAATCAACTGGGGAAACCATTACCTTTGATGAGTACGCAAATCCCTGTACACTTGAGAATTTTAGTTGGAAATGCCCATTATCTATTGTATTTGAGTCTAAATCAACAGCCTTAGTGACAAACTGGTTATTTTCTACTGATTGCTTTTATCTAGAAACTGCTAAAGCTACAAAATGTTTAAAATATACTTTTTGAAGGAATTACCATGCAGAAGTTTATTTTGAGAATGAACTATAGTACCACCATAATGGTTCTAATGGCATTATTTGCAAAGAAATAATGTTTATTCAATATTTTACATATTTCATTTTTAAAATTATTATTTATATTCGTTTGATAAAAACACAGCAGTTATGAAAGAGATATAACTGGAAAATATTCTATTAATAGTTTTGTAATTTTGTTACTTAAAAGTCGTTTAATGCGCTAGTGTGTCTATGTGGTGCCTAATCTGTTTATTGCTTTGTAAAGATTTCACTTAGTTACTCTCAAATATGTTTATGAAATTCACTCTAGCTTTGTAAATTAGATTTAAGCAAACGTATTTTACACTTATTTTAAATCATACAGAGCTGGAAGTGGGGAAAATTTTTCGCTTGAATCTGTTTTCGCTTATAAACAAAATTGTGATTGCAAATGAATAGATATAGTAGTAGGCTAATCACGCCAATACCCGAATGAACATAGCAATTTTTTTAAGAAAGCTTTTAAAATGTATTTCCCCCTCGCTCTCGCCTCACTTTCTCCTCTAAGATCATGGCACTAGTTTTCTTCAGATATTGTATCAGCCAATTTGAATGTGACTTTTAAAAATGATTCACTACATTAAGCATGTTCATTTTTTATTTTTAGAAATTCAATGGACCAATGAAAGGTTCATCATTCATACAACATGAGCAACTCAGCGAACGGATTAAAGACGTCTTAACTCAATATCCAGATGGCTTTGCTCTACCCAAGGAGATGGTGCAAAACGCCGACGATGCTAACGCTACAGAAGTTCATTTTATTTGGGACAAACGTTCACACCCTACTCAATACCTACTGCACAGCAACCTAGCTGAATACCAAGGTTAGATAATGATAAGTAATTATAAAACATAGTTTTAGATTAGGGCTTTGCAAACTCATCTGATATGCTGTAATTTTAATTAAAAACCTCTCCGAATGAATATTTGTTGTAGGCATGGGCGTCCGCAGGGGGCGCAAGTGAAGGCACTTGCCCCCTGGAATTTTATAAAAATAGTGAATATATATACAAGAAAGCTGTATGAACAGGAAAAAATCATAAAAAATCAATAATATAAACGGAGTATTTCTCAACTGTATATTAAATCTAGAATAAGGTAACATACAAAATGTGGATACCGGTATACAAATTCATATGCAGATATCTTCTTCAATCAACTTGAAAACTGTATTATATACTACGGTATGTTGCTAGTGTTGGAACAGGAATTGCAGTCGTCGGCGATCTCCATCAACTTATCAATAACTTGGTTGATAATCTCTTTTTTCTAGTTGTTCACTTTTTCACGGTGAACACTGGGGACACACAGGCTGGACAAACGTTCATCACTCATCGTCGATCTCAACCATGTCTTAACCCTGCGCATTGCTCTGAGGGACTTCTCCACTGTGCATGATGTTGCTGGCAGAGTCAGTGCAATTATGATGACTTTTTGTACAGCAGGGAACAAAGTAGTCTCCTTCACCAAATCAATCATGCCCACACTAGACTATGAGAGAGAGTTGCATTCTCTTGAATATTAACCCTTGTTTCTGCACATCATACCAGGCCAATGCTTTTTCAACAAAATTGTATATTCCGTACATTTCTTTGATAGATGAAACAATGTTCTTAAATTGACCTCTTTCTTTTTGCTTAATTTGTCTTGGATGTAGTATGAAAGTGTTAAAATATGGTGAATTGCTGTCCAGAGACTGAATCAATGAATCCATGTACGGGATGTAGATGGTACTGCCATAATGCTCGTCGATGGAGCCACCTACATTCGGCCTGTGGAATTGACATGCGCATCGTCGAGGTATAGTCAATTTACCAAATTTCTGACATCAGTAGTGACATGTTCCGAGAATACACGATCTGCTTCTTTCCGGTGATCTTTAAAAACAGTTTAATGTGATCTCAAACTCCCATCTTGTCCATGTCGACTGCCCGTAGCTTTTGTGTTACTGGCTCCCACATTGCTTAGTATCACAAATCAGCTGATATGCTGTTTGACGGGTACTCTGTGACTCCTCTTGGTTGCACTCACATTGCCCAAGTTGTTCATAGATACCGCAAAAGTTCTCAGTAAAGATGCGAATACTTTTGTACTTTACGCTCCATCTGGTTTCACATAACAAGGGTATATTTGGGAACCAGTCTTCTTCGCTTAGGACTGTCACGGAAAAAAGTTAATTATCACTTTCACAGTTCCAGTAATATTCCGAACATCTGCGACAGATTGAAGATCATGCACAACCAAATAGGGTCGATGTGAAGAGCAGCATACAAATAGAGCTTTGGGATATGTGTTCTTGATATGGGCCTGTACACCGTTGTCCTTTCCTGTCATAGTTGAGCATCCATCATAGCTTTGGCTCTGAAGCTTGTCTAGGTTAAGACCCATTACCTTTGCCTGGCTGATGATTGCCTCTGCAATTGTTTCAGCATCAATTTTCTCCAGTGGAACAAATCCAAGAAGTTCCTCACGGATGGTGGCCTTGTAAATAAGTTGCTCTTGTAGTTCAACAAATCGTACTCCAATACACAGCTTTTCAGTGCCTGATATGTCAGCAGTTTCGTCTGCAATGATGGAGAAGCCATTTGATTCATTTGCTGCTTTCACAATACTGTATCTCAATACTTCTCCAGAAAGTATTATTAATTCATTCTGTACACGGACTGATGTGTACTTCACCTTTTTCTTTGCATTCTCCAGGTGTTCCTTCAAGATTGTGTCCCCTGCTTCTATTCTGAATTGCAGTAGGTCATTGAAATTCCTCGATGTACTCTCCTTTCCCCTTATTGCAATGTCATGATTACAGCAGAACAGAATGCTGGATAAGATAGGGAATAGTTTCTCACAATTTTCAGTGATTACTTGGTTAACTGCTCGGTCTATCTGGTTTTTGTACAGTGATGATAAAATTATTGGCATCTTGCAAAGCGCCTTTGTGCCATGAAGAAAGCATGTCCTTCCTTGCAATCTCATTGAAGTGTTTGAATTTAACAAAAGGAGTCACAATAAAAGCATCCTGTAGACCTCGGTTCACTGCTTGAGGGAAAAACACACAGTATTTGCACAGACCACCTTTCAAGGGACAACCATGGAGTATATTGGTTTATCAATGGGTGGCGAAAAACAGTGAAGGAACTGTGAATTATTCTGATAGTTGTAATATGTTGATGAGGGGACATATGTGTTCATGTTGAGATCATATTTTCTATTATTGGTCAAATGTTCTTTGGTGTTGACATATACTCCGATGTCCAGGGAATGAGGCCTATGACTGATCGATTGTTTTGTGGAGTTTGGGGTGGATTCTGATTGAGTCCTTCAAGTAACTGCTCACCTTGTTCCTCTTTACGCTGCTTAGCTGGTTTTCCCTGAACCTCAGATGTACTTGGAGGCAGAAAAGTTGGATTTTCTTGATTGTCTTTAGAATCATCAAATTCACGTTTCTTAAAGAACTTTCTGATATCAATTTCAAATCCTGAAAAAGAAAAGTAAAATATAAAATATATTCCAATTTAATTCATAAATTGACCCCATCCCCATAGGCAAAGAAGAGGATAAACCTTTGTTTTCCACTTATGTTTGAAGCACCATTGAAACATTCTCCAACAATTCTTCCATGTTTAAGTTTAGAACTCCGATAGCTTTTTTGCAACTTCTAATAAAGAACTAGCATCTGTGCGTTTTGTATCATAAAATCCTACAAAGCATTCTTTCTTAATACCATCATTAACAAAGCTCAAACATATTGAAACTTGTATAGTGCTACTAATATCCTAGGCAAATTCACCCCAAGCATAAATTAACCATTAATTAACCGTCTCAGCTCAAAATAAATTGCAATGAAAATACGCCATTCCTTAGGCTGACTAAGACACTATGTTTCTCGTTGGCCGTAATCATTAGTAAACTAATGCCTTTGTTCCACACCGTTTGTCTGGCATTGGTGAGCCTCCCTTGCAATAGTAGGCTCATAAATGCGTTCAACCAGGGCTGCGTGTTGTGCGCAAGACACAGTGTGAGCTTGTCTGGTTTTCTGCTACTAACTGTTTCAACCGCTAAAATATTCAACAATTATACCCAGTCCCAAATTTTATAATATAAATCTAATATAGTAAACTGCTTTTTGCAAAGAAAAATGTTATATTGATGTTGATTTGGCGGGTAGAAGATGCATTTAATGGTTAATGGCTTGACCAATCAGTGATAACCGTTATCATTTCATTACTTAGTAAAATACAATGCTATATCGTTCTTTACGAATCAGTTTACAGCTAACACAACGCTGTAAATACACTTTATAATCGTTAGGAGTGCAACTTTGGCATTGTTAATCATATTCGAACGCTAATATTTTGATAGCCTATACAAAAAATCAATGTTTTAAGTTTGCATTCAATTAGTTTTATAGAAATCCATGTTTGGTGGTAAATGTTTATCGGAAATTAAAAAAACTTCTTAAATTTTCCTTCAAATCCTTACAAAAATTTTCATGTTTTCTTAAACTGGGGCTCCTGTGCCTATGCCCATCCCTGAACCAGATTAACCAAATTTAAGGCATACTTATTGGTAGAATAGCAGATTACCTTAAATTTAAATTATGCATTACCTTAAATATTACCCTAAATGGCGTCCAATTACCTTAGTTTACAGTATTTTACCTTAAAATGGAACCACTGCTTACAACATTGGCAACTGAGTTGCCAATTCAAAATCTTGGCATATAAATTACATATACCTCACTAACTAGTTTGTTCCGTCTAATTCAAGCAAATGTATATGTTCAGTTGTAAGTTTTCCTCAGAATATACCCTGTTTATTACTCACCCCTTTCCACCTGTCTGTGAAGTTTTGCCCCCACTGCATTTTTTTCTGCGGACGCCCATGGTTGTAGGATAAGTTGACATATTGTCCATTAAATGTGATTTTTTGGATGAAAGTCACTAAAGCTGTTCACGATTTGTCTTTTGCCTATTTGATTTCACGATAGTATAATGCGAAAAATGCTCTCCGTGGAAACGGTTAGACTCGATTTGCATTCATTAAAAATATGGAGTGAACTGGGTTAGCTTTTATTAAAAACGGATAATGCGACACGGAAATGTAGTTCGCTCAGTTACAGCTAATTTTCTTTTTTCGATCAGGTAGCAAAATTACCACATGAAGTAATACACAGCTTAAGTTTTCGTCATATGACAATATGTGCTAAATCTTATGAATAACGCCAATTCACACATTTAGCTCCTATTTGCAGATCAAGAATTTAGTTTTTTCTATATAATTAATTGCTGTAGATTTGTGCAAATTTACATTGTTTTCTATTGTACTTTTTTAGAATGAGTTTATAATTTTTTGTATTTATATATAGGGTGATGACTTTTGACTTTTTAAGCCATTTAAATAGAAATGTATAAGATATACAAAATTTTCCAAAAGTCTCATGCTCCTATTGAGGAGAAAATTTTTAACAGGATAGAGTAAATGTCACAAATTCACATCAATCGGATTTTTACGAACTAACAAAAATATATACAAATTTTTGTGTTACACAATAAATGTTACAATAGGATTCTCTGTCTGAATAGTGAGTCAATTGAGCATATATCTCAGTGCTGCTCTATGGCAACTTTGTCTATTCTATTCTGCAGTATTTAAATTTCTTAAAAGAGATTCAGGTTCTTATAAATCATGAACATATAAAAATACCCAAAATCCGAAAATAAATGGAGGAGTGTCTTCTCCTTCACGTACCATTTAAAATTAACCTACTTCATCTGTATTTAACACATTACAGTGCACCATTTCTGACTTGCAAACTGTCAATTTTTTTATACTTAGCGTTTTTTATACGAATTTTTACAGATTTGCTTACAAATTCCAGTTTGGAATTTTTTTGACAAAAAAATTCAAAGTAATCTTTTACCAAAAATGAAAAATTTTCAAAAAATTTGATTTTCTTGCCCTACTAGGTACCTTAATGTTTTTTGTTTCGGCAAAAGTAACTTTAACAGGTGTACAATTTTTTGGTTACAGGTTTACGATAAAATGCTTAAAAAGTGTTAATATAATTTATCCCACTTCTAGAGATTTACCACAGCAATAGAAGAAATAGTAGTTTTAGAGGGTGTTCAAGTTTTTTTGTTACACTGTATATCCACATGTAGATGTATATTAGGCGCTTCATACACTAGAAAACAATTTAAGATTTTTAAAATTTTCAGGGCAAATATTTTAGGACTTGTATTATTTAGCAGATTTATAACGTAGGCCAGGCTGTTAGAGCAACGCAGAGCTGAGCATAGCCGGGTCAGCTTACAACTAGCCAATATACAAGCAATGTAGTGGGACCACATGATAGCAGAAAGTTTAAAGGGACGAGATCAAAGTCAATGAATGTAAATGATCCAGAGAACCAGTGGCTGAAGCTGACTTGGCTAAGACATTAACGTTCCAATTTTGTTATAGATTAAGTGTGACACTATTTGCACCAAGTTTACATAAAACATATACTACTGTGTAATGACATTTAAAAAAAATGTGTGTATTTTTCTGTTTCACATTACATAAAGTTTATTTGCAACAAAAAAAACCTGGAAGTATAATCTCGCAGCCAATCATTAGATTATATATTAACATGAGTACTAGATGATTGAGTAAAAACTCATATTTAGATTGCTATGATAATTATTGCTGCAGGTTCTAAGTTAAGAATAATTTTTCTTATATTTATGTTAACAAATAATTATTTAGGACCATCTCTAATGATTTTTAATGATGCTAAATTTAGCAACGCTGATTTCTTAAATATTTGTCAGTTTGGGGGAAAATCTAAAGAAAACTGCGAATCAAAAATTGGGAAATTTGGTCTTGGCTTTAATGTCGTATATAATGTAACGGATGTCCCAATGCTTATATCAGACAATAAGTTCTGCGTATTTGATCCTCAGTTCAAACTTCCGGATGGTGGTAGAGCTATTGATCTCCATGCAAAAGAGGATGATACATCTGTTGTTGATTCTATAGTTGATCAATTAAGTCCATTTGAGTGCATCAAAGATTTTGATTCTAACATATTTCGAAGCAAAGGGGCCTTTTCAGGAACTGTTTTTAGACTGCCTTTACGATCTGAATTGCAGGCAGAAAAAAGTGAAATTTCCAACATTGTTTATAGTTCCCAAGAAATTGCTCGTCTTTTTGATATGATTGACAAAATGGGGGAGTACCTGTTACTATTTACTAGGAACGTACGTGAAATTAGAGTTAGCAAGTTGGAGAGCAATGACAGTGCTCTAACTTGTTTATTTTCCTTTTCTCGAAAAATAAGCAATATTCAAAATCGTTCA
The DNA here is from genome assembly GCA_900660155.1 of Hofstenia miamia. Classification (NCBI taxonomy): domain Eukaryota; kingdom Metazoa; phylum Xenacoelomorpha; order Acoela; family Hofsteniidae; genus Hofstenia; species Hofstenia miamia. The sequence goes on from CABFPE010000026.1 coordinate 1,888,298, forward strand.
TCTAATGCTACCTTAGTATATCCAAAATTATTATCAGAGACGACGGAATGTACTTATGAAGTAAACATCACTAAGCAAGGAGAAATAAACAAGAAGTACATTGTATCTTCATACTCTAAAAGACCAGATAATGAGCGGATAAAGATTTCCTGTACAGCAGCTAGTGTTTCGAGTGGTGTTTTAAATACAATATACGCGAATTCTTTGTTTTGTTTTTTACCCCTCCCTGTTCACTGTAAGCTTCCTTATATTTTAAATGGAAATTTTGAAATATCATCTTCCAGACGAGAACTAACAATGAAGACTATTGATGACAAAGGGACAAAGGGTGACTGGAATGTTGACCTAATTCAAAACTATTCAGTAATTGCTTTATTTAATTTACTAAATGCAGTCAAAGCATTCCTCAATAACCCTGAAGATGTTTACTTGTTGTTTCCAGTTGAATCTGATAAGGTATCGCAAATTGTGATTGAAAAATTCTACAAGATGTTACCTTCCACAGATTTTGAATTATTTCATACTTTTGTTGGCTATCAAAGTTTATCTCATATTAAAATTATTGATAATGATGTCGAATTTCTTATGCAAAAAAAAGTGAAGAATCTTTTTGACACCTTGTATGAGAAAGGCTTGGTGCTCAACCCTATGATTATTTTGCCTTTAGATATCTTAAAAAAGATAAAGGAAATTTCAAATAATGCCTTCATTTTATCTTTTTCGGAATATTTTCGTTTAATTATAGAAAATGTACAAGCTTTGAATTATAAAGATGTTGAAGAAATTATGTTTTATTCATTTATTTCACACGGAACATCAACTGGTCACATCCTTATGGAATCACTTTGCATTAAGACAAATCGCGCATATTGCAAGCCATCACAAGTAGTACATCCACATGGCCGAATAGCTCCATTATTGTACTTTACAAATGATTATTTTCCGCATAAAGAGTCGCTTTTATGGAGTGATACTTCTTATAAACGAAAATGGTGTTCTATAGGCATGATTACAGACCACTTAAATTCGAGTGTCATTAGTGAGTGTTGGAATAATTTATTCACTATTGAAGTTTACTCGATAGCAGTTAGGCGAGCAAAGCCATTTTTCTTCGAGTTGAATAGTTTTTGTCAACACAATGACGTTGATTTCTTCAAACTGCCAGTTTTGAAACATAATGAACTACAATGGGCACACCCGAGTGAGTGCTATGCTCATTTTTATAAAAATGCAGTTGATTTAGCATTCCCTATATATGATGCTGCGGCACTTGATATTGAATCATGTCATTCTTTAATCTCCACATTCTGTTTATTAAAACCACCTTCAAACATTCACTTAGAAAACAATATCCGTTTGCTAAGGACTGCAACAGACTTTGAATTTCATGAGAAAGTTAATAAATTTGTATTATTCATTGAGTATTTAATCAAGAATGATATATTCTTAGATCTGAAAGACATTTTGTGCATTCCTAATTCAGATTTTGGATTTTCATCTATCCAGAATTTATCTTTGAATAGGAATGATTGCAGCATTGGTAATAAACTTACTGTTATATATCCGATGCCCCACCAAAAAATTGAAAAATATTTACTTCACTTGGGTGTAGAGCACAAATTTTCTGCTGAAAGCTACATTAGTGCGATTAACTCCTATCCCACCAATGAAGTAAATGAATCCATTTGTAGTCAGATTATAACTGCATTGCAATATGTATACAAAAACTATGAAAATGAGACATCAGGTTTAGGTTATATTCGTGTCCCTTCAAGTTTAGGTGTTTTGACTGCATCTACAAACCTTTGCATCAATGATTGTCCATGGTTAAAATCGGAATCACAATCAAATACTTGCCATGAAATGATTCCTCCCATAGTGGCACATCATTTTGGAGTAAAAACGCAAAGACACTTTCAATTAGATGTCTTCAGTAGACCTCTAGGAAAACCCTTTGGACAAAATGAATCTCTCACTAATCGCCTAAGACGAATAGCCAGTCAATACTCGGACACAAAGGATTTATACAAAGAGATGCTGCAGAATGCAGATGACAGTGGGGCTAGTCTTGTTCACATTGTTTTGGATAAAACAACATATAATACAGAAAGAGTAATTGCTGAAGGTTGGGAAATATTATCAGGACCTGCTCTGTTATTCTATAATGATTCTTGTTTCACTGAGTTGGATCTACAAGGTATTCAATCACTAGGAGAAGGATCAAAGCACGAAGATTACAATAAAATAGGAAAATTTGGAGTTGGGTTTAATTGTGTATATCAAGTTACAGATACACCACAAATCTGCACTCAACTTGATAACCATGGCAGTGGCAGCTTAGGTGTTTTTGATCCGCTGTATAGTGTAGTAAAATCTGAATCTCCTGGTGTTTTAATTGATTTGAGTTCAAGTTTTATTGAAGAACATCCTGATTCATTTCTGTGTTTTCATTTAGACGCTTTGCCTTGTTTAGAAGGAGGTGCCACTTTTCGTTTGCCATTTAGAGCATCTAGTTCAAGTTTGTCTGAAAATGTTCCTCAAATTAAAGAATTTGAAAGAGACCTGATTACATTTTCAAATACCTTGAGTGAAACAATGCTATTTTTAAAAAATATCAAGTCTATCAGAGTCTCAGTATTTGAAAATGCAAAGTGGAATGAAATTGCTATTGCTGAAAAAACTATTGAAAAAACATATGATAAACCATTATATGAAGCAAATGTAAAAGGCCACATTTGTGGCAAAAGATTTACAGATAAGTGGATTATATCTGAAAAGGAAACTCATTCTATAGAATTCTCACGTATGATGCGAGGAAGTGTTGCATTGTGCTTATCTAAAAAAATTTCACCAGCTCTTTATTGTTATTTACCTCTAAAGTCAAGATCTGGTTTATTTAGAGACATGTCCGCTCCAATAATTTTTAATGGGGAGTTTATTCTCAATGAGTCACGGAGCGATTTATGTCTTGATCACCGTGATTCAAAGTCAGCTTGGAATCTGTTAATCCTGAAAGATTGTATTGGTCATGCGTATTCCAACTTGTTTACAGAGGAATTGCTTTTAAGTACTTGGCATTTAAGCAAGGGGAACACTAATGCGTTTTTTCAGAAGCTGTTTGTGTTCAATTACCAAAAATACGATGAATATGATGTTGAGTTTAACATCTGTAAAGGATTATTTTATTATTTACAAAATATGAATACAAAATTTCTGCCTTTGTTATGCAATAGTCAGGTTTCATTTTGCAGCCTATCAAATGCTGTTATTGCTTCATTCGCCTGCTTACCTAAAATGCAATTATTAAGAAATCTCTGTAAAAGACTAAATATCAAAATTGTTGGGATACCGCATAGTTTTGCACGTTGGATTAAAATGTGCAGTGGAATAGACATTAAAGTGTGTAATTTTGACTATTTGTGCAAAGAAATTCAACTTCAAGAACAAAGTAATGAAATATACCTTGAAAACAGTATATTCTGTTGCAAGGATGTGCTCATTGCCTTTCTACGTTTCTCATTACCCTCTGACAGCCTATTCGTTAAAGAAGAAGTAAAACAAATGCTGAAAAAATTGCCTATATTTCTTTCAAAGAGAGGAATTCTTTATGATTTTGAGCATAGACCATTATCAAGTAGATGTAAGTTGTCGGCTATATTTCCAGAGCTTGAGGAAAATTGCTTAGATGAAGAGGTGGAAGAGAATTTGGGCTTAAACTTTGATCTGAGCAATTTATCTCTCTCAGAGTTTTGTAAATTTTTTGAATTAAATTTTCCAGAATTTTCTAAAAACGCAGTTGTTCACTTGTCAAAAGCAAGGTTTAATTCTAAATTAGATGATCTAAGATTGATATGGGAATATCTGATTAACCAAGAAGATTTTCAAAAAGAAGGCTGTTTGCAATCACTATGCTTGGTACCTGCAACAACTATGTCCCAACAGATATTTGCTCTTTTTCCTTTTAGTTCATCAAGAAAACTTGTTGTTCAAAATTATGATGCTTTAATGGGTATAAGTTTTGAGGCTAACTTAAAAAAATGCAAATCTGTTTACAAACTTTATCAGCTATTTGAAAAAGAGGATTTATTACAAAAATCTTTAACAAGATTTTGCATAAATTATACAAACATTTGTTTTGACAATGTTTTGCATTTCTGTTATCAATTACATAGTAATGGTGAGTTCTTTACGAAGCCCAGTTGTTGTAGAGCAATTCTTAATTATTTTATTAGAACATTTCAATCCAACGATTTGTCTAATGATGATAAAATAATGTTGAAAAATCTTCCAATTCATTGTTCAATTGAAAAAAAGTATTTATCATTACACCCATTTAACACCTATATTCATATTCGTAATGTTCCTGATAATGGGCTTGTTAGCAATGAAAATCTCACCATTCTTCATTTTGAAAGTTCCTCTAAGAAGTTTTACAAAGCATTAGAGGAATCCCTGTTTATTCATTCACACATACAGTATTATGTTAATGTTATAATTTATTATTTTTTTGAACAAATGAACATGGAAGACATTGCTACACATCTAGTATTTTTAAAAGAATTAATAAATTCTGAAGAGAATTCAAGGGAGAAGCAAGAGCTAGTGTCTGCATTAACAAATAAAAGGTTTATTGAAATTAAAGGTAAAAAATATTTACCCCATGAAATCGTTTGTTTAGATGTGCAGCAAGATAATGAGATTTGGACTGATATATTTCTTACTAACTCATATCCAAGATTTGGAATGCTGAAAACGTTTTTTATTTCACTAGGTGTACGTACTGCATGTACAAACAGTGAAATCTTGGAGTATGCAAAATATTTGGAAGCATTTTTCTTAAAATCTAAAGTCGCATCTAATTATAATGATGAATTCTTTCAGCACATACTTCGTGGTGCAGATGTTGATGAGAACACAATCTTGGCATTGAGTTACTTAAAATTATTATTCAATAAGTCATTTAAATATAATAATAAACTTTGTCGTTATACTAGTGTTCATAACTCAATTTTCTACGATCCACCAGAGGTAGATGATGACTGCATTGATGACATAGTAAATCTAGCATCTCGCTTAGATGTGAATGTTATTTGCAAAGAAAACCACCCTCTGTATAAACTTTATGTAGACCGTTTGATTACAACAAAAGAACTAATAGATTTATTTCTTACAAAAAAACAATTTACCATTTCACCAATAGCATTAGAAAAATCCAGTTTCCAATCTAAGAAGTGTTTACTATCATTGATAAAAGTTTGTGCATGTGAGGCTTCTCTTGTAGAAGACCTTCTTTCTAAAAAATTTCCAATTCATCTCTCAGCAGCAGGAATGATTTTTGATGATCCTCAGAAGTTATTTGGTGGATATTACAGTTTAATTAAGTTGTTTCCTTCAGTGAAGCATTCAGTTTATGAGCCGGAGGTTTTACAATATTTTAAGTCAAGGAATGTTTTTACTATTTCTGACTTTCTCGATTATTTTCTAAAAGATTTTCCAAAATTATCAACCGGTTATCCCTTTTCAATTCCTGATATTGATCATAGATCTTGGATACATTTAATGGAAGAAATGTGGGATTACATTACTAAACACTTTACTGAAGTAGATATAATAATAAAATTAAAAAAATTGTCATTAATTCCATCAACTAATTCTAAAAAAGAACTGTATTTATTACCCATTTGCGTTTCTGAATACTGCGTAGTTCTAAGTAACAATTTTCTTGAAATTGATGTTGGAAAGTTAAACTCAATATATTTCTTATTTAAAAATATTCAGTCTAATTTGTTGCGAAATTACTGCAATTCCTACTTCACTAAATATTGTTTAAATGAAGAAAGTTGTTTTGAGAACCTTATTAACTTTTTGGATCATCTAAAGAAAAACAATGAATTCAAAGTTAATCATTACATTGGTGTAAGAATATGTAAGAAATTAATTGCAAAAAGTGTAGATCGACAAAAAATTGCTAGTTCTTCAAGAAAAATCCTACTTGAGCTGCCTATCCATAAAAATCTTGCTAACAACTTAGTCACACTTGCAAATAAATATTTTTATTTAGTTTGTGAAAATCTGCCCAGAAATGGTCTAGAACTTCATTTAACTGGAGAAAATAATGAAAATATTGGTTACTCCACAGAAGAAGAGAGAAAGTTTTATCGAAAGCTGGGTGGGTTAGAAATGGAAACAGAGCAGGTATATGTAGAGTTGATAGTTCCAATTTACTTTAAAAATATGTCACAGTCAGATATTTATAAACATTTGTGGTTTATTTGTGAACATTTTTATGAAGACAAAGAGAATCTGGACACCTTATCAAGAAGAGCCCTATTTTATGCTATAGGGCATGCTCCTATTATTGAAGTAGGCAAGGAAATGATTTCAATTTCGGATCTTTTTGATCCAACTGTGAAGTTGTTTAAAATCTTTAGAAGCAATGTTCTGATGCCTTATAAAGTATTTGAAGATATTGAACCTCATCTACAATTTCTTAAGCATTTAGGCTTGAATTACCTGATTGATGAAACGCTTTTTCTGCAATTAGCTTTTGAATATGAGATACAATGCGCATTGGGTAGTACATCAAATCACTTAGATGAGTTTCTCAAATACACTATCAATAATAAACTGGAGTACACTGAAGATGCGTTTAGGAAACTGCAATCAATAAAAATTCTAAAAACAGAAAATTTCGAGCATTTTGGATATGCAAGCATTGAAAGCAGTTATCCATTTGAGCTTTTCAGCTGCCTGCAGTATGTTGCACCAGTTGCTAGCCAAACTGTAACAAATGAAGTTAGTAAATTACAATTTGTCTCATTTCTTTCAAGTAATGCAGAACCAATGAAAATTTTAGAAAATATTAAAGTTAGTGTGAGTTTAAACGATGCTGCAACTGTTAGGGCGTGTATGCAATACATTTTGGATCATTCCCTTGATTCTATGCTGGTTAGTACTTTGAGGAAAATTCCATGCGTATTGTCTGAGAATGGCAGGTGGGTAAGACCACAGTATGTGACTAGATTTCTTAACTTCAATTATTCACCATATATTTTTCAAATTTGTCACAACTTTGTCCAGTTTTGGCCCTTAATTCATAAATGTGGTGGAACAGAGCAACTTACAGCAAATCAATGCATTCTTGGCTTGAGTTTAATAAAAAAGAGCAATTGTTTTCTAAAAAATCCAAATGATTCTATTATTGCAAAAAGATTCTTAAATATTCTCTGCACGGAGCATAAAGACATTGATTTTTCAATTGTTGATGGAGTCAATTTTATTACTAAGGACAAATGTTTACGTTTTTCCAGTGATTGTTGGGTATGTGATGATCAACTGCTCAATAAATACAATATACTCCCTGATTCAGATGTTATAGATCTTGAATTTATTGATCTTCCAAAAGTTCAAATTATATCTGCTCTCGATGCATTCCCAGTTGCTCTAAGACCAAAGTTTGTGTCAAAAGAAATTGCTATTGTTCTGTCAAACGAAATGATTGCAGATTGCAACGCTGGTGAAGAAAATAATGAAATTATTGATATTATAAGAAATATTCAAAATTCCGATATATTGTCATGCCTAAGCCATGTAATTGGCTTTTACATTTTTCAATCTAAGAGAAAAGAGCTACATGAATCTGAAATATATGAGAAACTAAGTTTTGTGCATGATATACAATTGTTTCCAGTAAAATACATTTATTTAAAAGTAGAAAGTAAATTCGAAGCACTCAACAATGTAAAGATCCCTCATGATTTGCATAAAATTTTTAAAGAAACAAACATAAAATATAAAAGTACAATATTTTATTACACTAAATCATGTGCAATTGCAGATCTATTTGTTGAATTATACGATATTATTTCTGTTCCCGAGCTTAACCAAGCGGTTTTTGAAAGGCTCTTGCAGACGTCTACTAATGAGGAACGAAATAATCTACTGGCGTTATATGGGATTAACAATGACTGGACAGGTTCAAAAGACATTTTAGGATCAATTGCTGATGAAGATTGTATATCTGAGCTCGGAAAAGTTAGTAAAATTGACTTAGGGCAGTACGTCCTTGTTAAAAATCAAGCAGAAGATTCATACCAATATGCCAGACTGCTTGATATAACTGAGGCTGGTGGTCATGAACAGGCTGAATCCTTAAAATATCTGATTGAATTAAAAAATGGGTCATCAACACTAGTTGCAGAAGAGTTTATTTTCTCTCTTCGCATACAACATCAAGCTGTTGATTCTTTAAATCTTAAACAAAATCCATTTCAATTTGATTCTGCAATAATTGAACATGATGTTTTGAATGCATACAAAAATGTATTAATTTCATGTACAAATAAAAAATTGCTTGATTCCATCAAAGACGAAGTATTAAGCGTTTCCAATTCTGAATTAGATAGCAACTTATTGGAAACCGTTGTAAGCAAAATGACCCAAATTGAAAAGGAATATGTGTGTCTTAGCACTTCAGAAAGCGTCATTTCTTTTCAAGATCAATTTCTTAATGCTGGTAATCATCCAACAGTTATCGAATACACAAATGCAAGACTATCTGAAAATAGCAAAATAATTGAAGATTTTTCTGAAAATGATTACTAATTAAAGTGGGATTTTGATTGGAAATTAATTTTTAGCTTCGCTGAAATGTTTTATGATAACGACTGTTTATTAATGTATTAAGAATATTGCTATTAATAATTTTATCTTGCAGTGATTTTTTTTTATTATTGTAATGGACATCTTAGTGGTAATTATTAAATTGATTAGTTGTGAAAATATTTCAATAACAATTCTTGGTATATATATATGTATATATATTAAAATAGTTAAATTTTTAAATGATATTAATGATATATTTTCAAACTATTATGACCTTGATTATCGGATTAATTATAATGAATACTATGTGGTAATGCTACAGAAAACTAAATTATCATTGCACATAATCAAAGAAGAAATTCATCTTAAAGATTATTACCTGCACATGCATTTATAAAACTTTTGATAAGTATCAAATCGCATATAAGGAAGGGAGAGGGGACACAAAGGATCTTCTATTTACAATGAACCAGCCTTGTCAACCAGTCGTAATTTCTTATCTCAGCTCGGCTCGTTTAAATTTTGAGTAAGATACCCTCGGCTTACCACATAAATTCTTTCAATGAGACTCGTTCCAGCTCGATATTATTTTAAAATATTGTGCTCTCAGAATTTTTCCCATTGCTGTTCTTATTATTTAATAAACATTTAGTCTAAAATAAGATTAAAAGTAAGAAATATTGAATGAAAAAATTAGAAAAATCTACATAATCAAATTAATAAGCAGCACTATAAATTTGGTTTGCTTAAAAACGGCTCGTTTTGGGCTCGTTGTATGTCCAATACTCTGCTCAAGCTCGGCTCTGCTCGTTAGAAGCTCGACTCGTTTGAAAACGGATGGAACCTCCATTGCAAGAATTACATTCGTTCACTACTCAAATGCATTTAATACTATGTTGAAAAATAAACTAATTAATAGAATTGATTGGAAATCAATTATCAACGTGGATTAAACACTCACTCTATAAACGATTTGACCTGACATCTACACTATAGCAAATATACACCAATCAGTTGAAATCTCTTTGGGGTGTGTCACAAGGTGGTTCACTGAGCGGGACTTTATTAATAGAAGAAACAAACGCAATTTCAAATGAATGTCTGGACATAGAACTAAAAAAAATATAACTTTTTTTCAAACTCATTAACTGATTTTCTATTGTATTAAAAGATTGCTATCTTAATAATTAAAGAATCTGAAAAACGTAACCTGCTAATTAATTTGGCCAAAACTTTTAAACTCGTAATTGCTCACCCATCAATACGGAATAATTATCTCAATGAAGTTATTGAGTTTATGGAAATTGCAAATGATGAAGAAAAGTTAAAAAGTATAAATATCTTGGTGTGTATATTGATAAGAACCTAAGGTGGGATTTTCGTGTACAGCATGTGCTCAGAAAAGTTAATTTTCAAATAAAGTATATATCATTTCTGTCTAAACGACAATAAGAAAAACATATTTTCAATCATTATATTTGTCCACACTGATTATATCCTGCAGATGTATGGGTTCCTGCAATAACACACAATCAGAAGAAATAATTAAGGCGACCAATAAAACTGCTGGAAAAAATTTAAAAAATTTAGAAACGTTGGTTTACAAATCAAATAAATGATATTTATACAGAAGTAGTACAAAGGGAGACTTGAGCCAAATTTCACCTTTTGTTCTCTGCTGACTCACTGATACCAAGGAGCTGTTTAATGATATCCAAGATCTGTCCTTCTTTACACAGATTTGAATTTAGGAATTGAAAAAATTATTGAATCTACTAGGTTCTTTCCAATTACAAATAAATAGGAAATTTAATGTCACATAATGGGCAACAATTTAGCCCATTTAGTAGTGAATTATTGACGAAAGATTTTTTCATAAAAAACATTCTATGGGTGATAATACATAATTAACAAACACTTTGACTTTGACGACTATCTTTTATTAAAAAAATTTGAATTTTTTTAAAATACGTTTCTGCTATTACACTATTTTTTAAGTAGAGCTGAACCAAACTAACCTGAAATCTAGACTTTGATTTGAAATATTTAATGGCTTGGAGCTCTCTCCAATGAATGCTGATAAAGATTTGTCATTTTCTAATGAAATATTTCTCATTGGCATTACTTAGTGGTTGGGATCTTTCTCAAATAAAGTAGTGAATATAAGTAGTAACATTTTCCTCGATCAATCTAAGCTTTACAACTTAAGCTGACCTGAACTGACAAATTTTTTGCATACTGAAACCTGAAAATATTTTAAGTGACAACAGAAGTATTTAATTTTTATAATATTCAGTAAGCCATCCAATCATTCTTTAAAAAAATATAAAGTCCCCTGAGACTTTTATATGTTGATGAAAATTCAATTTTTTTTTGCGGAAACCTGAACATTTTTTAAATAGAAATCTTATCATGAAGCTAGTGTGACTCAACATTTTTGAAATTTGAAATTATTGCAATTATCTGGAAGTTAACTAAACACTATAGCTTCAATCTAACAGCCAATGTTTAAGGGCTAAGAATCAAAATGAAATAGGAAGTACTCTTCTATCTTGTTGTGCATTCAGATTTTGGATATATTTATTATTGCAAGAAGTTAACCTCTGACAATATAAATTTTAAGCGCCTTGATATCATGTGCATAATATTGAGGTTGCTGTTCCCCTTCGATGTACACTCAAACTATCCATGACCAGTTTGGTACTCTATCACATGACATAATCCTGACCTATTTTTTCTAATTTATGAATTATAAACTACTGTTTTTCTAGTGTGCCAGATATTTGTTTATGTCTGGAAGGAGTCAGATGATCTACACTTATGCATATGTGGTGAGACTTAGCTTTTATCCCTTGCGGAATTTTCAAAGGATTTGCTGTACAATTATATATATATATATATATATATATATGTTTGTAGCATAGTCGTTATAACTACAAAAGCATATCTCTCGAATTCCCAAACATCAAATTTTCAAAGAAAATGTTGCAAAAAAATCAATTTAATATCAGGTAAAGATGAGCGGACACTTTAAAATTCTGCTAAACATTTTTCAAATAGTAGAATTCTGAATCAATTTTTTATCATTACATCAATTGAATGAGCAACTGAGAAAACGAGAAAGAAAATAATTAGGAGAACCTAATAATAATTATATTTACAAGGCAGGTCTTTACCATAAAAAATAAATGGTGAAAAAATTTTAAATAATATTAAGTGCTGTTATTTTGAAATCATTGATGTGCTTTTTAAAAAGCCCAATAATAAACAAAATCACATTTTATTGACATCAAGGGCAAACATTTTTGTTTCTTAAACACACAAAGGGCTTAGGCGCCTTTATACCCCTCAATTTCACACCATTTGTACATATTGTAGACCTCCCAAACTATAATAAGAAATGAGTTCTTATATGAAATTGCCAAAT
>CABFPE010000026.1:1900786-1972366 GCA_900660155.1 Hofstenia miamia
AAGAGAAATTAAAAATGTAAAACAAATTCAATCAAGCATCTAGTTGATTTAATGACTGGTGTAAACTTATCCTGCGTAGGTCATCCTAATTTTATAATTAGAAAAATAAACCATTTATTGCATGAAACAAAATATAAATACGCATGATTAATGTTAATTAAAACCCCAATCACAAATATTCAAATAAATTAAAAAAACTTTCATTCAAACGCTTCAGAAGACTTTTCAATCAGGCCAGAGTTTGCCTTGAATCTTTGCGAAATATATTGATGTACAACAGGATCTTCAAACATTTTAAGAAATGGTTCAGATTCGTCGCAATTGGTATTTCTATTTTCTAACGATTTTGTATTTTTAGCATCAATCTCATACAATTTACTGGAAATTAAATATGAGCACTTAAAATTAAACTTAGACATTATAAACGACGCTATGTGGCCTTTAGCGTTGTCTAATATATCTTGATGTGCTCCACTATTTATTAGGACTTCATAAGACTTCAGAAATTTCGTTTCAAAAGAGGAAAAATCAAGATTTGTGTTCTCAATTTCTTGATAATTTTGATCAGAACAAGATTTCTGATGATTTTGAATTGAGAACACTTGACCTCCCGAAGTTGATTGCAAGCAATCCTTACCAACATCTAACAGAAATTCTCCAGAAATTTTTATGATATCTCGAAGCAAGGCATAGAGATAATTACTACTATCATATCTAAAGGCTACATATCGTCCGAGATCTAGTTCACTAGCAATCTGTAAGGAATCACACATGTCGGAATTAATGTTAGAACCAACTAAAGACATGCAATAGAAATTTTTATCTTCCAAAATGCCGTGATATTCCATGAGGTCTTGGCGCTGTTGATCACTAGTAGATTGCAGAAGTCTTTCAAAAATACATTGATTCAATTCTGGAACAGCAATCATTTGAAAAATCCGGTCAGACAACTCATGTATGGTACATGAGCTACTATAGTAAAGAAAAAATTTATCTTTGGTTTCTTCAACAAAAGCCTTAAGAAAATCACTAGGCAGGTGAATGCCATTCACTGCTTCAAAACTACTTTCAATTTTTAAATGTATTTCATTAACTGGTAGAAAAGCAATAACATCAATAAATTTCAAGATATCTCCTATTTGTGCTCTGGACATAGTTTTTTGGCTCAATTCGAATACACAGTGCTGAATTAAACGTTTTAGACACTTCCGAAAATCGTTATCTTTTAAGTTGTTCAGAAGAATATTGAATTCAGAATTTTCTTCACACATGTTTTCTTCTGCAAGCATTTCACTTGATGCAACCAAAACAATTTCCTTGGATAAAAAATTCGGTTTCAAGGGAGTGGGGAATGCTTTCAATGCTTCAATGATTCGATGATTAGGGAAAGAAATTACATTCAAATCAAAGACATGTGACGTAGTATGCAAACGATACTGATCAAAACGTCTATCATCATATACCCAGCAATTCTGTGAACATTGAAACTGAAAGTCAAGAGTGATAAAGTTGATCTCTTTAACCGCAGAGAACTGTATATTTGCATAATTCTCGAAAACAAAAACTAAAAATGTTTGTGCGATTAAAAAGTTATTGGGTTCATTTAAATTAACATCCGAGTTCCTCATCAATCTAAGAGCTAGTATTGCTTGATTAGCAGTAAGTTTATCCGTGCCTCCACATGCAGAAATTAGAGTAGAAAACGGCATAAAATCATCAGCAATACTACAAATGAAAGGATGACCATTAAAAGGCATGGATATTGTAGCTTGACAAGGTCTAATCAAATCACCATGAGAATTAAGAACAAAAGACACTTTACTTAATTCTGTAATCAAACTATTAAAAAGCTGATGATCTTTCAAATATTGCAAACCATTTTTAATTGAATTAATATCTTTTAATCTTACGGATTCAATTATATTATCTAAAATATCTCTGTTTGTAATAGTCCTAAGCATGACTTTTAAAGGATCCAAACTATTTATAAGTTCAGAATCATTGGAGTTCATTACTGGCTTCACATGATTGAGGTAATTGTATACGTTAGCAGAGTAGCTTTCTCTAATACATATAAAAGTGAATTTATGAGAGTTGTAGGCTATAAAAATCCTTAAAGTAGAAAATTCTTCCCAAATCAATGCATCAAATCCAGCCTGATATAAGCATGCATTCCATAAAAATAAGTAAGCATGATCAGGAGCTTCGGGGACAATGCACATCAATTCATATTCTCGGGCTAACTGCAAAAATAATTTACTATCAATGACCGAACGAAGTCCCAAATGACAAAGAAATGGCAACAGGTATCCATTATTTAATGAGCGTGGCAATAAATCACATTTTCTAAAAATTCCAAATAATTCTTCAGTGGGATCAAATAAATCACGGATGGCTGCCATACTACCATCAGGCTTCTTTATTATGGGTACTTGGCCCAATGCAGAAAACAAAGCTTTTCGTGACAACTTATCATCTTCATCTTCATTATAGAAGTTTTCATAAATAAAATGCAAATGAATAAGTATATCAGATTGTTGCATTTTTTTAAAATAAACTGGAATTATCAATTCTACATAAACCTGCTCAGGTTCCATCTCAAGTGCCCCCATCTTCAAGTAAAATAATCTCTCTTCCTCAGATGTGTGGCAAATGCTTTGGCTGCACATATCTTCTACATGTAAATTGAAGCCTTTTTGTGGTAGATTGTTATAAAAGAGGTAAATCCACTTGCCACCCACTGACACATATTGGCCTGTTATGCTTTTGTGAATTGGCAAAAGTCTTAACATTTCAATAATGCATGCGTCAAATCTGTCCATGGATTCCGATTTTTTAATAAGAAAATCTCTAATACTTTCAACACACAATATTCTTGGTTTAAATTCATTTTGTTTAAACAAGTGTGAAAAAAACTTCAAGAAGCATTTAAAATCAGATGTTTCAATGCTTAAACAAAATCTCTGCAAAAATTGCTCATAATTATTAACCTTTAATTTAGAATGTAAATGATATATTGATTTGATTCTTTTGAGGTCATTTTCCAAGTTTAGAAGATTTTTTTCAAACATTACTAAAAATTGAGACATTTGAATTGGAACAAAATAAATACTTCCAGTGTTGTTGATTGATGGTATTAAGGATAATTTCTCAATGTCTTTGAATTCTACTTTTTCAAAGCGACTGATTAGCATTCCCAAAACACTTTCTAACCACCTTAGCAATTTAAAATCTCGATATAAAATTTGAACAGGTTCCCCAATGGAAAACTTAGGATAGCTTTTCTTGAATTCACATACAAAATCTAAAATTTTTAAATTGTCATTTGGACTCACAATACCCTCCAAATCTTTATCATAAAATTGATGAGCCGAATGAGGAAATATCTCAATTAACGTGTCATACCCGGAAAAAAGTTTTAGTTGGTTAGTGTGAATCATGCCACTGGCAGAAAGGAAAATGGGCAGATTTTTACATTCCAGGTCATCACTTCTAACTTCATTCACATAAAATTGTACAAAAGATAAAAATTCTTTTTTAGTTTTAAAACAAGATTCACTGAGTTCAATGCAATCTCTAGTGAAAAAACTGTTTTTCAAAAGTTCAAAAAGCAATTTTCTAGAATCTAGCAGTCTATCTTCATAGTGCCTCATCCAAGGAATTTCGTCAGAGCTGTAGACATTGACATTTAATCTAGCAGCCAAGATGAGTATGTCATTGAAAAAGTTAAGGTTTTGGGTTGTCTCTTTGTAAATAAAGGTTGAATTCACACTCACTACTTCACAAACATCAGTGTTATACTTAAATGGAGTGTTATACAAAATTTTCAACTGTCGTACGCATTCAATAGTGTCCTCATTTAAATCAGAAGCTTGCATTAAACAATTGAAAAAATCATTATTATGAATAGAGAAACTTCCATCTTTTTCACAATACGCCTCAAATGCTTTGCCATATTGCAAGATTTCTTCATTTGTGCAATAAGTACGCATTCCTAGACATCTTAAGAACGCCAACATTTGCTTGGAATCCACATCATTAAGAATATTTAAAATGCCGATATCTTGATATGGTGACACTTGAAGATGCACCACATCTTTTGGCAAGAACCTTTTACTCGAAATTTCAATGATTTTGCTGTTTTCTAATAAAGATCTTAGGCAAAGCAAATCATTAGAGAGATCACTACGTCTCCGCTTTTGTTTGCTGAACAGTGATTGCAAAAATCTTAAATGTTCATTTACGTGAATAATATCAAGCTGATCTAGAATTATGGGCAAAAAAACTTTAGTATAGAATTCAATTGGTTCTAAGAACATAGATTGGTCAATCCTGCAATAAAAATCTTTGCTATTAGTTAATTTGCACTCCAAAATGCAGATATCTGCATTCGAAAGCAACCCACTTTTAGGAAGAGGAGGCGTCCAAAAATAAGTATGTCTTTCATGAAATGAAACTAACTTCCCATCGATAGATGCATGGATTGGAAGAAGTTTCAATGTTTCCTTTTGAGATTCATCAAAAATCATCTTCTCCGACTCATTAATAAAATATTGCAGAAGATATTTACGCGTTTCCTCTGATTCAAAAAAGTCATTTTCACTATTTAAGTACATACAGAAGTTCAAAACACTGTCAAAAGATACGTTAGTTTTTTGAAACGAAAACTTTTTCATGAATTCACTTTGTGGACGTTCATGATTGTAACTGTAGTGATTGAGCTCATTTCTGTCTTCAAAGACATCATAGAGTCTATAGACAGCTTGGCGATCCTTTAAATCAATTGTGTAATAAATTTGGGTTAAAATTCTATTGTTTTCAATAACGATTTGCGAAGCAGCACTTAAGGGAACGAGTGCGCACGCAGTGAGACTTTTAGCTGGAACTAAACTTAAACGTCGTAATCGATCTTCATTTTTTAAAGAATCTTTTTCTTTGTAGAGATACTTCCAAATAAGTTTCAACCATTCAATTTTAGCGTTAAATTCAGCAATTGAAAGTTTCACGATTTCATTCTGTGAAAGACTTGAATAAATATTTTTAAAAAGATCGCAAAACTCTAAAAGAGGCAAGTTTTCCAAGTTAAATTCAACCAAGTGATTTCCAACTTTTTTATCAATAAATTCAATTTCGAGGTCTGGAAATATGTCACAGATTCTATTTTTATTTGTGAATGGCCTCTTTTCATAGTTGTACAAAATCCCTTTCTCAGACAAAAATATAGGCAAAGACTTTAAGGCTTCAAAAAAGTTGTCTTCAAGTTCCTCTTTAGCAAAATTAAGAAATGCTATGAGAATGTCGCGATTGCGGAACACACTCTGGCATATAGGTGTACCACTAACTTCATTCTGATTTTTTAAAGAATTAATTAATAAATCAATTGAAAAAAGTTTAATATCGACATTGAAATGAGTGATAAAATGAAAGAACGTTAGCGGCATGCTAACAAGAATTATGTCTAAATTTGAGCACAATTTCCGCAACAAGGAATGTTTAGGAACTTTTGAACAAGCAAAAGTCCAAAAGACAGCGTTTGTTAACTCACAGAAACGTATTTCATCATTTTGAAGACTAGGCAAAAATTTCACATGATTGCTTTGCAAATAACGGAACAACCCTTTATTGATATTAAACTCTATATCTCTGTCGTCATATACGTGACTATTAAAAATGAATAATCTATTAAAGAAGGTGATCAGATTGTTATCGCATTCTTTCCAAATTCGAAAGAGTAATTCTTTTGAGAACAGATTTGAATAGGCATGACCTATTATATCACACAACATAACAGAATTCCACAAAGCAAAAGAACTTGAACAATCTAAGAATATCTCTTTCCTTGATTCATCAAGAATAAAATCTCCATTAAAAATGATCGATGCAGACATTCCACGAAACAAATCTGTTCTAGGTTTTAATGGAAGATAGCAACAAAGACTTGGTGAAATCATTTTAGACAAAGAAAGTGCTACACCTCCTCTCATTAGACTGCGTTTGAAAGAAACGTTTTGATTGTTAAAGAAATCATGTTTTTCCGAAATTACCCAATCTTCTGAAAAATGGACACCATTCGTATGGCCTTCAATTTTTACATTGAAATTTTTTTGTAATGGTCTTTCAAATAGAACTTCCTCATCAGAACATGTTTTGCATACTTCGGAAACAGTATGCCATACATTATTTTCAATAACTGAGATTCTTACAGATGTAACATTTCTTAAGAAAAGAATAGATTTACTAATAGTTTCTGAGAAATCCCTTAAATTCTTTTCGAACAAACAAAGTGAAGGAATGTTTTCGGACACAGAGGATGCAGTTTTTCGAAATGGGAGGCGAAATGTGGTACCTCCTTCTAAACAAGGTAAAGTTTTTAATTGAAAGCATTCAAATGAATCAGAGAAATCATCAATGAATTTAGAACTTAAATCAATTAATATTCCAGGAGATGTATATTTGACTATTTGATATAGAGGATCCAGAACACCTAAAATGCCACAACCATTATTGTCCAGTTGAGTGCAAATTTGTGGTGTGTCTGTAATTTGATAAACACAGTTAAACCCAACTCCGAACTTTCCAATTTTATTGCAATCTTCATGCTTTGATCCTTCACCGACGGATTGAATGCCTTGTAGATCAGTTTCATTGAAACAAGCATTGTTGTAAAATAACAGAGCTGGTCCTGATAAAATTTCCCAACCCTCTGCAATTACTCTCTCATTATTATATGTGGTTTTATCCAAAACAATGTGAACAAAGCTAGCACCGCTATCATCAGCATTTTGCAACAATTCTTTGTATAGATCATTTTGATCTGTGTACTGACTAGCAATACGCTTTAATCGATTCGTTAAGCTCTCTCGTTGCCCAAATGATTTTCCAAGAGGTTTTCCAACTGCATCCAACTGAAAATGTCTTCTAGTTTTTACCCCAAAATGATGTGCAACTATTGGAGGAATCATATCGTGACAAGTATTGTGTGGAATTTCAGAATCTAACCAAGGACAATCATTAATGCAAAGTTTATGAGAGAAGGATAAAACACAATTATTGGAAGGAATCAAAATTTCATTAAGATTAGAGGTTTCTTGCTTAAAATTTTCATACAGAAATTTTAAAACAGATATAATCTCTTTACATAGATTCTCATCAATACTGTCTTGTGAATAGTCATTAATTGCATTTAAATATCGTTGAGTAGAAAAGCTACTACACAATCCAATTTCGGAGAAATAATCTAGAACAGTACTAGGACAATGTGGATGTATTACGAAGAGTTTATCCCCAAGCGAGCAATCATTTTTGTTGAACGACAAATGATCAAATGAACAAAATCGAGAGTTTGATGTTGGAAAGCAAATAATGTCTTTAAATCCAAAATTTATTCTATTATCTTTAAGATACTCAATGAATTTAACGAATTTGCAAAGTTTTTCAAAAAATGAGAGAGTAGCTTGATTGGAAAGTAAACGAATGTTTTTTTCTAAATCGTAAAGAGAAGGTGATTTGTAAATTGAATGCTCAGAAACAAGTACATGACATGAATTGAGTCCAAGGTCTCTACTATTAAACACAGGGAAAGCTAAATCTATGGCATCCGAGTATATCTCGGAAAAGCATTTATTTATAGGAAACCATTGCAACTTCTTCTGAAAAATGACAGGTAATCTTATTAAATTGAAGTCTTGTTCTACATAAAACCTATAAAAATCATTGAGATGTAATAATAACTTCTTGACTCTGTTTAGTGCTTCATGGTAATCATTAATTGATAAGATATTATTCCAACAAAGACTCAATAAATCTGTGGGTAGGTACGAGGTTATCATCCCTATTGATTCCCAATTTGATATTCCAGAATTATCCATCCATAACCGAGATTTCCTACAGGGAAAAAAGTCATCTATAAAATCTACCAAGTGTGCCACGTCGCTGCTCGGGTGAACAATTTGAGACGGTTCTAAATAAGTAGTTTTTGTCTTAATCCAACGATGAGTCTTCAGAATATGATCAATTGTAGAAATATTGTTAAACTTTGCATAAACAATCAGTTCTTCTGCATCTTCATAAGTTAGTTTTTTAATATTACTTACAATAACACTTAGACATTCTGTAAGACTTAAAAATATATCGTTTGAAAAAACATGCTTTTTGAGGATTTTAAAAATCTTTGCGGGAAGAACGACTGCGGAACTAGACATTAATTTATTGTTGTACAAAACATCCAAAAGGCTCTTAGTCTTAATCTGCATTTTGAAATCAATATCTTCATCAATTATCTTAATATTTGATAAGCACTGAAATCCTGTAATCGTGGAAAACAAGGGTACATTAGAAGTTGATAACAACTTATAGAAACTATCAACAATGTGTTCAGAGATGTAATCAAGTTCAACTGGAAATAAACTGTACACATCTTCCGGTTCTCGTAAATATGATTTAACTATGTTGAGCAAATTGAAAATGGCGGGAACTGAATAATCACGAAGTAGTTCATTGTTCCATTGCCCGGGATTTCCTTTGTCATCAATAGTTTTCATTGTCAGTTCTCGCCTTGAAGTTGAAAGCTCGAAATTTCCGTTTAAAATGAAAGGCAGCTTAGAATGAATAGGGAGAGGCAAAAAGCAACACAAAGTATTTGTTTTCAATATATTTGGAATGCCATCGCAAATACTCACTGCTGCACATGAAGCCATGATTCCCTCACGATGACGTTTTCTACTGTAGGCAGAAATTAAATATTTTGTGACATGATTATTTGACTCCGTAATGTCCACTTCATAGGTACATTCCGTAGACTCTGATAGTATTCTTATTGAAGAGAGATTGGTGTTTGATAAGAGATTCGTAATGTCGTGGATGCTTCTTGAGAAGGAAAAAAGATATTCAAAGTCCTCTCCTTCATTCTCCAATATAGAAACTTTGATTTCGTGAACATTTTGCGTAAATAATATCAACAATTCACCCATTTTTCTCATCATATCAAATAGACACATTATTTCATTTTCGTCATAAGAGAGTTTAGAAAGTTTGCTATTTTCAGCTTGGGAATTAGAACGCAATGGTAATCTAAAGATTGTTCCTAAAAATTCTTTGCTAGAGTTGTTTTTAAAGAGGCTAGTATTAAATCCTTCGAAACAATCAAATGGTTTCAATTGATCTGACATGAGGTCCACAATGTGATTGTCTAAGAATTTATCATTAAGGTTCACAACACGGCCTCCATCCAACAAAGATTGGCAATGGGGATCAAAAACACAAAACCTGTCAGCAGAAACAAACATGGGGATATCAGTAACATTGTAGACCACATTGAAACCAAGTCCAAATTTTCCAATTTGAGCTTCAGAATCTGCTTTAGTTTCGCCGCCTAATTGACAGATATTTCTGAAATCATCCGGAGTAAACTTTGCATCATTGTATATCATCAGAGATGGACCTAAGCAATTTGAATACAGTTACACCACTTTGTACATTATAAAATTACTTAGGACTTTCATTTTTTCAATGAAAAATGTAATCGAATGTCAACAATAAACGGAAAAGAAAGGTGGGATAAAAATATTGTGGCCCTTCAAAGAAATCAGTAATCTGAAATAATATGAAAATGATAATATGATAACCTATACGAGTTCCGTCAATATAAATAAAATGTCATGAAATAAAAAATATTTAAGAGTTTTTGGTCTTCAATTCTAAAAGCCCTTATGTTTCATATGGGAACATAAAAATTCCACGACGTTTCTAATAAAGTTTAATCACATTTACATTGGAGAAAATTTAAGGAGCCATTAACATTTTAATAAAAAGTATTTAGCAATTTTCTACGGACCATCATTTCATTAGATCTTCTACACAATGAAGTTTTGAAATTGAGCTCTAATATGATTTTCACTACGCCTTAAACTAAATTAATATATATGTATATATTTAAAAAGACATGAAAATTGATAAGTTTACTTGAAAAGACCAATAATAATACAAAAACAATCAAATATTTTTCTCTATAATTGAAAAGTTTTCAACTGTGGAGTTGCGAAATGCAACTTACACTAAATATATTTTCGTTTAATTATACTGAAATTAATATATTGCAGGGTGTCCGCGCATTTCAAGGTAGTTCCAGCCCAAACTGAGAGCAATTTTCTGGGAGTAATATGTTGACCACACTCCTTAAATTTGAAATTTCCAGCCATTTCCAGACTGAAATTAACGCAAATTACTACATTTGATGAAATTTCGCCCACGAGTAAATCATTTGATTATCAAACAGATATAACCATGCAATACATAAACATAAACAGTATTTTAATCACTTGAATAAAACTTTTCGACATGCTAAAAAGTAGAGTATGCCCTTGCAAAGGCTCATTTTTTTCAGTTGATTTCAAAAAAAATGTATATACAATTGCTACAGATGAAAATATCTAAGACAATAGTTGGCAAACCACTCAATTCAATAATTTGTAAATATTTAGAGTATCTATTTGTATTTAAACAAAATTTTTATTAGAGAACCGCCAATGTTATTGAAGTAGACAAAAAGTTGGAGCACTAACCTTTGGGTCAGTTTTACTTCAAATTCAATGGTTGGGGAACTTCTTAAACTTTAAAATTGAATTCCTACTACTGACATGTTCTAATAATCATTTCTCTTACTATGAGCCACGCAAAATATATATTTCTTAAAAAATTATAAAGTTCTACTCCTAGTGCAGATGTACTTCCTAGTAATGCTGACAATCTTCTATAGGAAGATGGCAAACTTAAACAGCATCTTGTGGCAGATATTTATTTTAAAATCGCAGCGCTATGGATAAACATACTTCAAGAAATGTGTCTATTAGGAATAGTGCAAAAGGCAGAAATCGAAAAGGCCAATTTCCAGTTGTTGCAAAGGTGATGAAGGAAAAGTCACGTGGAAATATTTATATAGTAGTTCGTGATATCAAGCTGTGCTTAACAAGATGACTAGACAATGTAGTTGTTACTGCAATTTCAAGTCTTGATCAGGAACCTATTCCTAACAATACTCGTTAGCTCAGTGACAACTTTATTGGAAGCTTGGTACATATAGATAAGAGAATAAATTTGACAATAAAAAATTGAATTTCCACCAGGTAGTTCCAGGTACTAAAGGCCGTTCAAGGCAGCAACTTTGAACTTCCGGGCATTTCCAGGGCAGCAGCGCGGACACCCTGTATTGATTCAGCAAGCAAAAATGGTTGAAATACCAGTCTTAGAAAAGCATAATTGTTAGTTTGGAATTGTGTTTAAGAAAACTGTTACGGTTCTCTAACATCTACAATTCTTTGCATTTTTGTGTAAATTTGAGACAATCATTAATAAACCAAAAACATTAAAATAAAGCATTCCGTGGAGGCTCTAAGTATTACCTTTCCTACTATATATTAACACATCGCACCCTCCACTCGTTTTTCAATCGTGCTTGTGCTGCTGCTAATTACATCTTGACTCTCAACCCTCCAACAGCGATTGATTTCTTTTCCCCGCCACCGAGCTTCAAGAAATCCTCTTTGCTGAGCCCTTCTCCAACTTCGCCTACTCTTCCATCTGCTCCTACTTTATCTCCTGTGACTGTCCTCGCTGCTGCAAAACTTGACTTGTTTTTATACTTTTGTAGAGCTTGCCTTCAGTGGCTAAATAAAGTCATTTATTATTATTACTATTAGTATTATTATTACTATTATACAAGGCCGGATTTACAAATCATGGGGCCCTAGGCCTGCGAGAACTTGGAGCCCATTAAAACTTCACCACTGCTTCTCTATGTCCACATAAAAAAAACAATAAGATTAATATATGTATAAAATGTAATTCATATGAAGAATACAATTAATGTATTTCAAATAAACAATATCTCATAAATTAAAAAGAACCTTTCGCCCTGTCATTGAATAAATATGTCATTAAAATCCAGTGTTTTGTTTGTCACTGTTTATTGCTAACAGTGTTAGATTTGACATTTTGTTTTGTCCTAATGATGAAATGCAGTAACGCCAAAATTGAAAAAAATTTACTTGAACAAAGGGAAATAGAAAAAGAAATTAATATAAACGTGACAAAAGCTGATGCCATGGTGAAAAAGAACGGGCTGGTTATTGAACGCTCATGTATTAAATTTGTAAATCCGCTTAAGTATTTTGGTGTCACATTGACCCAATCTGGATCATTTACGCATAATGTCAAAATGATATTCTTAAAGGCAGTCAAACCACTGCTCAAACACTTTTTCAATGTTAAGATTATGCCCATCGCAGCTTGCACTATCAGAGAACTATGGCAATACTTAAAAGTAAATGATCTAAAGAAAATTGCTTCAATTTAATAAATGTTCAAGAAGCGTTGACTATGTCTAAGTGAAAATACTAAAAATAGGCAAACACTGCCAGAGGACCTCAAGTACAATTATATACTACAAGACACAGTAATTAGTAAAGCATTCTCAAACTTTTCGTGCAGAGCCGCATGGCACTGATATGAATATGTATGCCAATTAGTTATATTTACTAATTTTTGCCAAATTTATAAAATTTCACATACATGTTTTTTTGCTTTGCTAACCCGCGTCCTAGTGGGTGTAGTGCATAATTTCCCTGAACATATAACACTGATAAAACACTCTCCTGTTCAGTAACTGGAGATTTTATGCAAAAAAATAACCAAGAAAATTATTACCAGGTATTGTTGGGAACCTATAGGATTTGTATCATTCAGTGATTACGCTGTATATAGAAAATATAGTTGCAAAGAAGTCTTTTGTATTGAAGACAATCTCATTGAAAACGAAAGCAACAAATAACTGTCCTTATCAAATGAGAACTCTAGATATCAAATAATATTATTTTAATATTTAAGCAACCACAAATTTATGAGCTGTCCAGCGACGTTTAATAACATTTGTACCTATATATTGTTCAGTTTTCTATATTGTACACAGCAAACATGAATGCTTTCTTGAAAGACGATTTTTGCTTAATTTAATCTTGTAATTATGATCATAAAAGAAAAGAATATGTAAACATTTCTACACTTGAAACAGTTTGGATTTAATAAAAATCCTACTTTTCTTGTTACAATTTCTTTAGTATTAGCTAAGAATATTTCGAATTCAAATACAGTTTAAATCATCTTAGAAATTACCAATTGTTTAGCCAAAACTAATTCAAAATGGAGTCAAATCAGGTAGTAGACCCGTGAAGACTGCGCAAAGAATACTATTTAGGTAAGAATTTTTGGCGGCCTCAAAATGTAAAGTGAATGTAAAAAAAAAATTGAAATAGCACGTAATATGAGTAGTTTTATGACGTAAATAAGTGACCGCAAGGGCGAAAAATCATGTGATGTTGATGGTAAAAAGCAACGTCGCATTTACTGTTTGGCAAATATTTGCCTCATATGTCAGAACGAAAACAGAAAATTATGCAAATTTGGGATGCACGGACAGAAAACCAACATCTAAAGACTAAACAAAGTGAACAGAATAAACCACAGAAATTTTCAAGTATTCTAAGAAATGTAAAAGCAAAGGCGACAGACTGCACGGCACACTGATTTATGTCTGCTATATATGGAGAGTTTCGGCTCATAACCCTAAAATGATTCCATTATCAACAAAGTTGTTTATACAAGATAATTGATGTATCTAAACTCATTTAAATCAATTATGGCTGAGAAAAGGCTTGCGTCGTAATTGAACTATTAGTGTCACCAGAAAATTATTGCATAATGCAAAAATTCAAAATCAATACTATCTAATTTTCCAAGTTCTATCATCATGTGACCTTCTCATCTCTGACTTTATTTCATCCAATTGAAGCGTTGTCTCATACATTCAGGGTTGGTAAAAAAGTGTATTTAAAAAAAACGTTTAAACAGTGTATTGACGTATATATATATATATATATATATATATAATATACGAAATATATACGAATATACGATTTTTTTTTCAAAAATAGTAATATACGATAATATACGACACAAATATTAAAAGTGTTGTATATATATATATACGATTTGGTAATAAAAGCACTCAAAATTGCTAGAATTTTTTAACAACGTTATTTTGCAAAATTCTTAACGAGGATATATCACGCGTTCTCAGCGCTGTTGCATAATTTCTTATCATAATTAGCTTCATCTGCGCGAAAGTCCTGTGGTTTTCAAAGTTATTTTATCTTTCATGTTCAAGCATGGTTGTCAAATATGACTTATTCTTTAAAGTCCCTTGCTCCGTTAAGGCTGACGCTGATTGTGTGGCTAAATGTCACGCCTACAATGTGTCCAGCTTCAAGTACAAATTGAATTCCAAAGTGCAATTTATTGTGACATTTGCAAATAAAGCATTCCAGCGCTTTAGAAAGCCATCTGACTGATGTTCAACCGAAGAAACAAAGCACAACTCTCGCAAGTGTTAACGGAACTTTATCTATCACGCAGAAGCCAGCGGTTTTTAAGCATCAAGACGCAATCGTTACTTCTATTGTGAAGAATCTCGTTGTTGCTGAGTGCTTACCATTGACTATTGTCGAAAATGTGCATTTTCGTAAATTCTTGTCTGATGTGCAGCCACGATTCAAACCAGTTTTTTATCGAACCGTTGTGGAAAAGATTAATGTTTTATTCGAGCAAGCTATCAAAACGCTTCAAAGCGACTTGAAAGAGCTTCAATATCGACCAAGCATAACTCTTGATATGTAGACGACGCGCACCAATTTGTGCATGATGGGCGTTACCGTTCACTATATAAGAACGAGCTCCGATCTGGGAGGAGAACCCCAGTTCAAGAACATGCTTTTGGGATGTGTCGAATTTCCACCACCGCACTTGCACTAAAAGGACTGGCAAAAGAACGAAATCTTGATGGTTATTTTAAAGTTATTACGGACACTGCATTCCATGTAAAATCAGCATTCAGGAGTATCATTTTTAAAGAAGACACCGATCCAGGTATGCTATGTGATGAGATGATTGATTGTCTATGTGAAGCTTGTAGCGAAGGGGGATTGATGTGGGGCACATGGAGTGGATGTGTGGAACATATATTGCAGGTGGGAATAAAAGATGGTTTAAAGGAATTGGCGCATTATGTAGAGTGCACAAAAGCGCTTCGTAAAGTCAAAGCTATAACGAAGTTGCAGCGCCAAATTGAACAAAAATATTCCGGCACCTAACGACACCACATGGAATTCGGAATACCGAATGGTAAAATTTACAAGCGTACCCGAGAACGCAGAGAACATTAATAGCTCGCTCGATAATACTCACCCGAGCAATTGAAGCTTTCGAATCATGACTACATAAAAGACGTCACTGTTTCTCTGGAATTTTTTTCGGACGCCACAGATCAGCTTCAGGCAGAGAAAGTGCCGACTATGCATCTACTCATACCCGTACTGCAAGCATTAGAGCTGGCACTCACGACGACGAAATGCAATAGAGCAGTGGGAAACGCACTAAAAGAAGCTCTGTACATTGCCTTAAAGAAAGGTTTAAATTTGCATTGGATGATGAAATCGTAATCGTGGCTGCTGCCTTACCTCCTGAAGTAAAGCTCTCCTTTACTGATACAACGCATGATTTTTTCAAGTTTAGCCGGATTAAAGTTACCAGTATCCTACGAAACTATGTGCAGAATCATCCTACTGTTAAGTCGTCGCAAACAACACCAGCTGATGCTCCCCTGCCAAGAAGGTCAAGCTCATGGAGTTTTCCCTGTTTGCCGATGAGCTTCCTGCTACAAGCATCGCAACACCCGAGAAGATGGAGCCTCTCGCACTTTTGGAAAAGTATCTGAATACGCCAAGAGAAAGAACACGGGCTGAGAAATATTGGGCTTCATAAGCTGTAATTTCGCCGAACTGGCAATAGTGGCCTTTGAGGCATTGTCTGTGTCAGTCAGCTCCGCTCCGGCAGAAAGATTGTTTTCCACGTGTGGAAGGCCGCTGGGCCGGCTACGCTTGCGTATGAAGCCTTAAACCTCTCGACAAACTCATGGTAATTAATTATAATATCATTTAAAATTTGTATTTGGCGAAAATATACGAAATGGTATACGATTTTTTGTAATATACGAAAAGACATATATGAAACTTTCCGACAAAAATATATGAATATACGGTATATGACATATGCAATATACGTCAATACCCTGCGTTTAAAACGATTAAAACAATGGGTTTTTGCTTTTAGGCAGACCCACAACATAGTAGTAAAGATTTAGTTATGATAAACTTATCGACATTCAATTTTCATTTCGTATCCTTAAAGAAAACAACTTTTGCTATTTTTGCGGTAAAAATCGGTTATAAAATTACGAATAGACGTATCCCATAAATTCTTTTGCAAACATTTCTATATAAATTTGAAAAAAAACATTGAAAAACACTTCAATAAAACAGTTGTTATAAACAGTGTTTAAACATGTTTTAAAAAAAGTAGTGAGTAGATATACCTTTAAGCGCCATTACTCGTCAATTGACGACTGCTATGACCTCAAAGTTAAATTTATTATTTAGGCTTAATTTGTTTTCAGGATAAACTATTCATAAAATAGTTATATTATTATAGTTTGCTATACAAGTGGTTTCTACATATTAACTGAAAAAATATACTGTTATAAAAATCTTAGCCTTAGAATTGCAATTGGTCGACCAAGTTGATAAAGATACATCTATATTGTAATTTTTATTGAGACAATAAATATATATGCCCTAACAAAAACAAAAGAAGCATTTATAAGATATTCGTCAAAACAGTTGATATATGACAGCCTCCCACATTCAGGTTTACCGCAAATTCTGCACTAATTACCAGTTCTATTCTTTTCACAATGAACACTAATCTAGCAAGTGACTCGCTTTTGGAGAGTTGGGACAAAAGAGCATTGAGTAGTCTAAATATCAACGTCTTTCCTGAGCTCTTTGGACAGAAAAGTGCGTCTACTGATATCAGAATGTGTTTGTTTTTTATACAGCACCCATGCATTCACTCCAGCAATATCCAAAATAATAAAAAAACGACTAAGGGCCAGCATCTACAGCCCAATTTTGCGGAATTTTGACGACAAATACTGTTTGTGGATCAACTGCATATTTATTATTATTATAAAATAATACATTTTCAGGCTTCTTCTTACCATCTTCTTGATAAACAGCACAACTATGCTGTGTAGAAAGTATATGCACAACTCTTTTTGGTTTCGCTTGATATCTGATAAGGTGCAACTTGCCACTTTGGTACATTACAAAATCACGCAGTCCTAAATTTTGGGGAGGAGGAAGTTCGCGACGATTTGAACGCACGGTTCTAACTATTGATTTTCGGACGTAGAGCATAAGATGAGTAAGTTGTTTAGAAGTAAAAAAATTATCAATTGTAACATTGAATCTTTTGTTGTTCAGATGTTCCATAAATTTTTGCACAACATGTGCCCCAAGTGACACATGTCTGTTCTCATCTTTTCCAACATAGGGTTTGATATTATAACAATATTTTGATGAAACATCAGCTAATATCCAAAATTTTATCCCAAATTTATTCGACTTTGTGGGCATATGTTGCGGAAAACGGCAGCGTGGTTTAGTCCGAAATAATTGTTTATCAATAGTCAAGACTGATGATGGGTGGTAGCAACGTTGAGAATTGGTTACAAAGCGATCTAAAATAGTTGAAATTAGACAAAACTTGTCATGTTGCAGATTTCTACGGCGATCTTAACGACGAGCATATCCGAAAAACTTTTTATCTCTCTCATTTTTGGCGGAACAGTGTCTTATTGAATATAGGACATCCATACGTCGTTGACCATAGTTTGTCAAATGAATAATTTTGTCGATATGTAATTAATTTTAGGTACAGTAGTCCCACGAATTTTGTCTAGTTTATCTCTTGTTAGATACAATCATCATTATTCTCCTCTACCTCTTCTAAATCTTGTTCACTGTCATCTCCAGATTCATCACTTGGAAGATTTATCATTGTTTTAAAAAAAAACGTTGAGACATTACAAATGATACTGATTACTTGAAATTTCTACACCTTTGCAGCAATTCTCTCAAATGAAATTGGAGCATATTTAGTAATCCATGATAATTGGGTACATTTAGCTCCGAAACGCTTGCTGCAAAATATTCGCACCGCTTTGAAATATTTACATAAACTATATTCACACTCTTTATTATTTTAATAAGACTACAATCTGTGTATATGCATATTTACATGAATTTATGTTTTAAATATCATTTATAACATGTTTTGGGTATATTTGTAGAAATTTACAAAACGTAATATAGAAATCGTCAATTGACGGGTTTTGGAGCTTTTAGATATATTAAAAGTCTGGCATTCATCAAAAAAATCTAAAGCATGAATCATCAGCCCGACATTTACAGTTTGAATCGACTCAAGCTCAGAAAAACACTACTGTTTGCTTAATACATTTCAGTCCATCGAAATTGTCTGTAGTATTTGACAACGAATTGTTTTGATTTTCATATCATTCATCTCTAATAACACGAATTCTTGTTTATTGTGAATGGTCGCACTTCATGCTAACGAGCTCTGAAGCTACTCTGTGCATTAGACCAGTACAAAACTATAACTTCTGATGATGGCCAGAAGGATCTCATAAATATCGACGATTGCTATTACCAGCAAAATTTGCTTGGCGAAAGTTCTCAATCCAAATTGGAAATCTGTGATCGATCAATGCACTCAGAAAAGAGGATGCAAAGACTTTGGGAATATACTCAGAGAGCGGGTAAAGATACTATTCTTGATATTTGGCATTTAACTCCGCAATTTGCTTCAAAAAAATTCCGATCACATTAGAATTTCAACACAACTTACGAGCAATCTCTCAAAGCTGATTATGGTGTGGTATACTACAGCAATCAAGATAAGGAAATTGCTATTTCAGGCATTCAGTACCAGGTACTCTTCCTTATATTGCATGCAATGGCAAGCACAGCATTTAATATTTGCACTAGGTTTATAACATATTATGACCACAATACCCGTTGAGTTTTTAACTCAATATCAGTAATATATAAGAACATTATGGTAAATAAATGTAATTTGTATAATTATGGTCTGGTAATTGATGATTAGGTGTTGATTCTAACTGCAAAAGCAAAATGATAAAAACAATGTTCTTGCTTCAAAGTGGTTACACACCGAAGTCCTTGGCTCAAATATTTAATTTGCATAATCGCATTAGCTTATAATTACATCAATAAGTACAAACCTTGATATTCAACTAGATTCGGATCTAATAAATTGTCTGAAGGGTGCGAGCGCTTATCCCAGACGATATGAACACGTTCAGCACCCGCATCATCGGCGTTTTGAACAAATTCTTTGGGTAAAGCTAAACCATCTGGATACTGTTTGAGAATGTTATGAATTCTTTTTGTTAAGGTTTCTGTTTGAAAGAATGAAGAACCAAGCATCTCTTTTACTTACATTTTAAGTAAACGTTGTACATATATTTTACTAAAATAAGTAACTAATTCATTATCTGATCCAATACAAATATTTAAAATTGTTAACTTGTTGCTACATAGTAAGCTAACTTAGATAACTAAACACCAAAACTTTGAACAGTATCTAAACCATTGAACTAAGCAAGACCACTTTGGTATAATATAGCAATTCTTTTATAAGATAATAATTGACCATTATGATTGTGTAAGAAGCGCAATAAAGTTTTCATTATGCTGACATTGATGGTAGGAGCTCATATCTAAATTCTGATTGAAAGTCAAAGCTCAAAATAGGCATGAAATCTCAGAGAATCGATAGGCTATTATTGAATTAAAAAGTTCTTAAAAGAGATTCCATTCATGAGAGGAGGAGCAGAATGACGGCTTCGTTTAACAAATTCCGTACGTATGCTTTCCAGCTACTAATGCCATCAGATGTAAAAAAAACTTGACATTTTATCAAATTATGCTGCTAAGCAAAGAACAACTATATTCAAAATATATGGAAAGGTAAATACAATTACATCCCAGATTAGGCTGAATAGCTTGAGAAATCAGAGGCAAATTATTGAGAGGATTTCAATAGAATCTGTAATAAGCTCAATATTATAGATCTCACTTAAGCAATAAATATTATATATTGAGTACAAGTATGAAACCTCTAAACAGTATCTATTAAATTGTAAGAGAATGAGTTACTAATGTCGACCTGCTGAGAATGGTAATTTATAAATATGATAAAGAGGTTTAACCAGTACAGTAACTATAATGTTAAACTGATAATACTAAAATACTAAATCAAAATATGCAATCATTTGAACTAAATCAGGCATAGAAATGATATCTCAGAGTGATATCAGATCAACAGAAGAAGTGCCGACAAGACATGTACATGTAATTACTAACTGTAATAATATATGGGTATACTTAAATAAAATATATAAAAATAAAATAATTTTGTAGTTTCTATTCTACATGCACCATTGTACATCAACATTAGTTGTAACAGATTTTACTTGTTGCAACTGCGTTGGGAAACAAGAAAAAGATAGAGGAATCAAGGTTGTGCCTGTACATAGGAGGATTTACAAATATTTATATTTATGGTTGCTTTACAAAAGCATAGCCACTATTAAGCAATGCGACAGCATGCAGTGGTAAGAGGACACTGATCCTCTATATGATATATGGGAATAAAATAACTAGCATAGTTTTAGACTTTGCAATTCGTAGTCCACAATATCTCTTGTCGCTATTTTTAGATTGTAACTTAGATTCAGGCTTATACTGCAAGACTCAGTAACAATGCCTTGATAAAAATTATTAGCATCTGTCCTCTAATAGTGCAAAATAAAAGAAAATTCGAAGTTTATGAAAAATCTCAACAATTTGCTTAGTGACATTATCAATTTTAAACGGAAATAAACAGTACACATAACCCAGTTCCCGTAAACACGATTTAATTAAATTGATTTAATAGCGGAAACTGAATACAAAGTTGTTCAACTTTCTATTGGTCTGAATTTGCTTGTCATCAAAATTCTTCATTGTCAGTTCTCACCTTGAAGTTAAAAATTCAAATTTTTCGTTTAGAATTTAGGTCAAAGCAAATTATTAATTTGTTGTCATTAGAATGGGAATGCCATTTGAAACATTCATTGCTGCACATGAATCCATGATTTCTTTTTGGTTATGTTTTCT
Source organism: Hofstenia miamia (assembly GCA_900660155.1). NCBI lineage: Eukaryota > Metazoa > Xenacoelomorpha > Acoela > Hofsteniidae > Hofstenia > Hofstenia miamia. Next base: position 1,921,996 of record CABFPE010000026.1, read on the forward strand.
ACTGTTTAGCAGAAATAATGTATTTTTGAGACTGACTATTCGACTCCATAATGTCAAATTCATAAGTACATTCAATAGAATCTGAGTGTATCTTTATTGAAGAGAATTTAGCATTTGACAATATATTTTTTATTGGGAGAATACGTCCTTTTCTTTATTTTACAAGGTAGAATCTTTGAATTTGTGGATATTTTGCGTAAATAAAATCAACAATTCATCTATTTTTCTAATTATATCAAAGAGTAGGAGTTAGGATTACCAAAGTTGGAGGAGCAGAAGTACAGAAGGGAGCAATATTAGGAACATCTAGAGTCTTAAGGAAAGCTCTCAAGCACCCTGGGAATTAAGAGTCATACCAGTGTATAGTTGTGGGAAGGAAGAGATAACAATAATATTTAATATTCCTATATATAACACACATTCTTCCAAAATAAAATCTAGAGAGCTCAACTGCAAAAATTATTTGATTTTGAATTGGATTAGGAAGAGGTGATCTTTTAATAGTTTTTGAACGAGACTAGAGCCAATTTACTCCAGACAGCAATTATTAAATAATTCGATGACTTCTCAATGCCTTGAGGTGCTAACAACTACGTTTGCATTTTTCAAATTTTTTCAGATTACATTCAAATTAGAGTATTCTTGGAGAACCCAAAATTATTACTTTTAAAGTGTGGCTTAAAACTACTTTACGTAAGCACTTAGGAATTTATGGTCTTTAACATTTGTTGCAGAAGTATTTATAGCAGATAGGCCTTAATTATTGTTACCTACAAATTTGAAATCCTATAATGCAAATGTCAATTAAATCTTTCACAGAAAAGACATTTTTAATAATTGTTTAATATAATATCTGCGGCCTTTTAATCCCCACCTATTTCTTAAACTGTGGAATAAATGATATTGTAGCTGAAGTGAACCCCTAGATTTGAATCAACCACTGAGTTATTGCCTGAATACTATATATTCATAAAGCTTAGTTTGTAAAATATCATAGACAATCAATTAACATCCCTTGTGAGATCAATTAAGACACTAGAAAATTTAATGTACTTCGAATATTTAGCTCTATAATCTTTTCAGAACTACGTTGTAATAATCCCATACTGGTATGTTTTGACGTAGCATAATGAGTTCAGAACTTAAAATTTTAATAATCATAATAAGCTTTCTAATGTTTTCTCTGAAATTGTGAAGCATTCTAATAAAAATATCAGTAGTGTGCGGAAAATTTCAATTTTAGCAAAGGAATCAAGATGAAGCACTGTCTGTAGCTCAATTACAACTGTTTTAATTTGAGTGAACTTCTATTGTATATAATGTTTTGCACCTCCAAATTTTAGGCCGGTTTCCGTGGAAAACAGAATATTTCATACCCATGCACAATTTCTAAAACAGATGCATTTCTGTTAAAGTACCCTTTGCAATTGTTGGCATTTGACTAAAATTTGAAAGAATTAAAAAATTAGATGAAAAAGGTTTCTTACGGTACATTTTTTTTGAAACATTCTGATAACTGCTGAGATTCCTTTATATGAAAATCCTGAAGTCGTTTGCATAGCTCAGTGACTTTAGAAACGCAGGCATAAAAGTAAATTAAAAATTATACAAACATTTTATCTGCACTCATTTAATTATTTCAAACCAAATGCAACTATTTCCGATATATTGTAAATGACTTACTATGTTTAAAATTGAAATAAGTATGGTCATCATGTGTTATGAATTATAATTTGTAAACGTGCTTCATATTAATACATTCATAACGCGTTCAGGAACAATCTATCTCATTAAATGTTAAAATCTGCTGATAAAATCGTATATTTTCTAAGAAAATGAAAAAGTTGGTTTACTTCAAAATGTCTAAAGGTAAAAACATATTATGACAAAAAACACAAATAGGATAGAGAGTTTGAGATTTATTTCAAAAATAAATGAACCAATTAAGAAAAGCAAGAAATTTTCACATTGAATTTACCCAGATAAAACATTTAAATTTGATGAGAAAACAGCCTACTAATAACTTTTCATTATCAAAATCAAAGTAGCACTATACTCTGAATCAGCAAATATGTAGTAGCAAATGCTAGAAATTATTAATATTATTTGCAGTTATATCAGCAGAGTAATTTTATCCAGAGCATTCATTTCTGTTTTGAAACTTGATAGATCAAGTTATGTATATTTTGTGCAATGGAATTCTCAAGTACTGTTCTAGACATATTTTTTAATGATCATAAATACAGTTCAAATTATGTCAACACACTATGTATGGCTGTGGCTTTCATTGAGCAGTAGTAACAGCAAGTAGTCTTAAGTTAGCAGTTAAGTAGTCTTTAGTTGTCATCATTGGTATATTTTCATTAGGCACATGTCTACACCAAATTTCTTAAGAAGTGAATATTATTTTACACAAATTTGTTTATGGAGCACTCTACAATACTAGAGGAGGACAGGGAGGTTAGAATACTGTGATTTATTTCACTGACTAAAATAACTCATTTATGTATGTTATATAAAAGAACAATTCTCAGTGTCCACTGAGCAGAAACATTAGAGATTGTGCATCACCCAATAATCAATATCTACCAGTGATTGTACATTTGCAGGTTACACACATTCTCACACAGCAGACAGGCACATGGTCACTCATACAGACTATGCTGTCATACACAACAGTGTGTATGTATTGAATGATTTATTTCAGAAGATGTGAGTCATTCATACTAACTAATGAAATCACAGGATTCAAACCTACCTTTACTCAGTATTGTAGATGTTTTATGGACACATCTGTGCCCAACATAATTCATTTATGCTCTGCTATCAGCTTATGTTTATCACAGTATACATTATAATCATCATGGTAATAAGCAATGCCCATTGGCAGATTTAAGGGGGACTATCAGACTGCAGTCCCCTCCCCATGAAGAGCAAAATGGAAGTCAATTTTCTTCCCCTTCATAAAAATTCTAAATTATTGCTAAATTTTTGTATTTTATTTGCAAAACAATCCAAGGGTTTGGCAAATATTGGTGAAATATTTTGGCAAATTTTTAAAATAACTTGCAAGTTTCCCTAAAATTTAACAAGCCTTGCAATATTTCACAAATATTGTCCAACTTTCCAAACTTTTTTTTCAAATAATATTACACATTCTTAACCCTCTGGTGGTGCAGTGGGATATTTTTCATGGTTGGTGCAGCAGGGTATGATGAACCCCACTCAAAGTTTTAGCCTTTTTTATTACTTTTTATTGCTTTAGGTGTGTTCTGAGGTAGTAAATTTATCAAAAAAATATGTTCTGATATATTTATTCAAGAATGACACCTTCTACAATATATTTTTTTAGAGTATAAGTAGAATATGTGTTTACATAAAAGTTGTCCTACAATTTTCTTTTGCAATGTATTTACTCATCTGAAATATAAATGTATTTCACAGATTAAACTTTTTTTAATGCTTTGAATTAGTGAATATTGTTTAGTGCATTTGGCTTTGGCATTAAATTCAATCATACACACAATAATGATTAGTGTTAGTTACATAACATTGTAATGAAACTTTTACGAGTAACGATAATCTCACAGAGAAACATTTTATAATTCAGTTACTGGATAGCTCTAATAAATGTATGTCCATGCATCAACAACACAAACCAACATATATTAATATATTCATTGTCATAAAAACAAAAGCAAACTAATACTCTTTGAAAATAAAGATCACACAAAATAAAACTTTTTGGGGGGGGGGGGAGCTCGTTTCATATTTACTGTTTACTCATACTCATTGTTTTCACTATCATCCTCATCACTATGAGCAGAACAGTCAACGCAAATGTGTACAGCATGTTCCAAGCAGATGGGCTTATAACACTTCTGGCAGCAGTTTCTTGTCTTATGATCTTTTGACCTTGGGCACAATGAGCATCTTTGAATGGAGTCTTCACGATGACGTTTTGGAGGTAATTCCTGACATCCCGAAAAATGTTGGATCTTACTTTTAAAGCTCTCTTCAAATATGGGTTTGTCTTGCGATAATGAATGTGGTCCTCCACCAACTTGAGTCCCAATTCCTTCAGAAACTTTCAGCGTCTGATAGCTGTTTGAGAGTTGGCCATGAATATATTGTATGAATTTATTCCTGCAACATTGAGTATGGTGTAAAAAACTAACTGGCCAACGTCAAGTATTTCTGGAAACATTGTAGATGGAACACAACTGATCCACGGTGTCTACCCCTACTTTAGTACTGTTATAAAAGGTAATAATCTCTGGTTTCCTTTTTTCTTTTGTGCTTTTATCAATTGCAGCATCAGAATGCATTGTGCTCAGTAGGACAACATTTTTACCTTTCTTGGGGACATATGAGGTCAGTGTAACATCCTTCTGGAAACCAAATATGCTTGTATATTCAGTTCTGCCTTTTGTGGCAAGAAATTGAGGGGGGAGTTCTCTCTTGTTCTTCCTCAGAGTGCCAACTAATGTTAATCTATAATTCTTCAAGAGATCAATCACAAGTCTGTAACTGGTAAACCAATTATCCATTGTAATATTTCTTCCAGACCCATTTATATGAGACACCAACCGTTTTACCACTGCTGCTCCTGAATTATCTACTGTAAAAGGACCTTCTGGTTGTTTCCCCAAGTAGACCTCCATACGTGACACATAAAAAGTTTTGGCATCTGCCAAAATAAATATTTTTATCCCATATTTTGCTGGCTTACTTGGCATGTACACCCTAAATGAACAGTTCTCTCTAAAGGCAGTCAACATTTCATCTACTGTCGCATATTCTGAAACATTATAATTGGCGATACAATTATCAACAAATTTGTCAAAGAACTTTCTACAAGCTGCAAACTTATCATCTAGCATTCTTTCAGCCCAAGTATGGATGTTATCAAACCTCATAGAGCTTAGTAGGAAACGAGATCACTGCAAAGACATAGTTGTCGGAAAAATTTCAATTCCTGTACCATCAGTTGCCCAAGCATCTTCCATATTCATTTGATTAGCTCTAAAAACTCCTAACAGATAAATTAGTCCTATTGCAGCTTTCATCTCACTTTCATTAGTATGTTTCTCTTTTGACTTATCTTTATATTTTCCTTTTTTACTGTCAATATATATATTAGTGCAAGCTACTAATTCATTCAGAAGTTCTTGTGTGACAAACAAAGACCAGCAGTCCTTTACAGCATGCACATGTTTTGCCACTCCTTTTGATCCTGGTGAACCCTTGAATATGTTATGTGCACATGTGTGCCATTGACAATGTGGAGGAATGGTTTCCAGCTAGTGTTATCTTTGCCAATAAATTCTTTTTCTGCATACCTGTTTGCCTGCTGCTCATTTTCATCATTAGATTCATCTGTATCTTCATCATGTGAAATCTTGAACACATTATCTGCTTCAGATCTCCCCTCTTCATCTGTTATTTCTTCTTCATCCACTGTTTCATACTGAGCCAGTCCTACTGTAACATCCTCCACCTGGCTTATTTGCACTCTGTATTATTGTTAATAACGATCACTCAGTAAATTGCAGGTGAGGAGTTACTAAGTTATTGAACCGCCAAACTTTTCCTCTGTTGTTAACTAGTTAGGTTAATTGAGTACTAATTATCACTATTTAGGTGACGAAGCTGTGTGACATTTCCTCTTCTTCTCTTCTGTGGGCTACTGCCCAAAGCCGATTTCCACATCACAGTTCCTCTCCTTCATGAATGTTGTAACCATCTACTCTGCCATTAAATTTTGGTAATGTGGCTTTACAAGAGATCATATAGTTTCCCACTTCCTGGTTTAATATTGAGTTACTGTATTTAGGTCTCATGTTTTTTGTTGTCCCTTCTTCTTTTCGCAATTGTGTGGTTATTGCCTTTGTGATCTCGTCAATGAATTTCTTCTTTTCCACATCATTCTCATCTTCTGAAGAATCTTCTGATAGGTGATCATGGAGTGGCTAAGCTTGTAGTTCACGTTCTTTTCTACCTATGAACTGAAAGTTGTGGGACTGTATTCTGTCTTGTTCTTCTTTGGTCAGCTGCAATAACCTCAATTTGTCTTTTAATTGAGCTATTTCCTCTTGCCTCAGATCTTTATCTTCAATTAGTCGTCTGTTCTCTACTTCCAACAAGTCCTGTTGTAATTGTGCTGGCTGTTCATTTTTGCTTGTTTTAAGTCGAGTTATTTTACTCTTAAGTTGTGATATCTCTGTGGCTTGTATATCATTGTCTTGTATTAGCTGCCAGTTTGTTCTTTCTAATACATTATTCTTTTCTTGCAGAAGCTGATTTTGTTCCAGAAATCTACTGTTTGATTCTGTTAACTGTTTCATGAGTGCCTTGATCTCGTTTTGGAAAACTTCACTTTGCTCAATTAGTCTGGTATCCATGTTGATTTGGATGTTCCTGATTGTTTCCGCACTTGCCAGTTCGATGTCTTCTATCCTTTTTGTTAGTAGACCAATTTCTTCTCATAGTAATTTCTCAGTTTCGTTATTTTTTCTCAGAATTTCCATAATCTCTGGGGTTCCCGGTTCAGAAGAGGATTCCTGTCTTATTGACTCTGGGGTTAGGGTTGCTTCAGAATTCCTTGGGTATGATGACGATCGTGTTGCCATAGGGGTGGTGGTTTTCAGTATTGCTTTCTTTGCGCTTCCTCTCTTACTTTTATTGTTTGTCATTGTTTCTTGATGTTGTAGTGGCTTTCCAGTTTGGTTACGATTCAAGAGTCCAGTTTGCACTTGTTGTGGTTAAGGTTTTCTGCCTTTACTGACTTTGTATTTCCGTTCACTGCTCTGTTGCTTCCTTTTCACTTTTCCTTTGAGTTGTTTCAGAGTTTTGAAAGAGTATCACTGTGTGTTTCCTCTCCGTTGACTTTGTTCTTATTTGTCATGGTCGCCATGTAACATCCTCCACCTGGCTTATTTGCACCGTGTATTATTGTTAATAACTATCACTCAGTAAATTGCGGGTGAGGAGTTACTAAGTTATTGAACCACCAAGCTTTTCCTCTGTTATTAACTAGTTAGTTTAATCGAGTACTAATCATCACTATTTAGGTGACAAAGCAGTGTGACGTTTCCTCTTTGAATCATCTGTGGGCTACTGCCCAAAGCCAATCTCCATATCACAGTTCCTCTCCTTCATGAACAATTGACTGAATCCACTGCACCATCTCAGCTCAAGGATGACTAATTATGTGTACCTTATTTTAGCTCAGTGCGTGTACTCATGTCAAGTTGTAACTGACTTAAACTCAATTTTGTAAAGTGTTTGTTGATTTGATTAAGTAAAGCAACCAGGCATTGACACTAACTGCATTTACATAATATTAAAGTAGCCATTACCATAAAACTACTGGCTTAGTAATTTAAGTAATAGATTGCAGTTTCCTATACTTACATTTAATAGTGATACATGTAAGGTCATTTATTTGGTTGATTATAGTCAAGTCTCCTACTATTAAGAATAGATATATTCCTAGGGTTCGACTATCCAGTCATTTCAAGCATCTATTATTTCATACATGTATTGATCAATTGTCAGACTAGGCAAGAATCAAAAAACTCCTAACAGTAACATAAGTGTGGTTTCATGACTGGCACAAGGACCCTTCGAATTGATCCCATGATGGAATCCAGCCACTACTCGACACAACTTGCCTAGCTGCACATTTTATTAAATATCAAACCAGATAAGTGAAAAATGAAAAATAATATAAACTCTGAAGAATTTATTGTTCATCAAATTTCTCTTTAAATTCAAAGCTATTTATTTAAAATTTGTAAAGTACCTGCCAATATGGCTGTTCTTACATAAGCGTAATTTCACTTGTTGCAATTTGTCAAATATTACTTAATCAGCTAATGTGTTTCTCTTAATTTGCACAATATTGTAACTTGGTTGCATCTTACAAAATGAATAGAATAATTAACTAAATTTTACAATCATATTTCTGATTATATTTAGTCACTGTAATCATTCAATGTTAATCTTCTGTTTGCAGCTATTCTTCTTTGGGTGATGCTACACGCCCTCCTCAGCTTGCATTATGGACAGCACTGGCCACTCCCCAAGCATGAGAGTGTCTGCTTTTATGGACAGCACTGGCCGCTCCCCATGCACTAGAGTGTCTGCTTTTCTGATTAGTGACTCTGCCTCGGGATCTTCCCATGTTATTGTCGTGTACTCGGATTGCTTCAACTTTTTCAGTACTGCTTCTCATTTGGTGGTGACAGTGTTCGCATATTTTAAAAATCAAGTCTCTCTGATATTCTCCACTATAGGTGTCATCTCCTGTAGTTTGTTCATTTTTTGGTGAAAAGATTTCAAAGTATTTTTCATACAAGCAAATGCCTTTTATTGCTATTAATAGTGTCATTTGTGCATGTATGAGCCAAGTCTGCTCTCATTTGTGTGTTTGGATAAAAGAAGGTGAAGACCTTTTGTAAGCTGCAGGTGTTTGCTACATCTTTATAGAAGAAGCTGATGTTTTCCCCTACTTCTTGCTCTGATATCTCACCAGGATCATTTTTTCTGATGCCCATCATAGTGACGATCTCCACTCTTTTTGTTACGTCATAGTAGCAATACTTTTGTTCCCACATATCGGTCCACACGATGTCGTTAACTCCCAAAAACAACATGACTGCTCGTGGCTGGCGTTTTTCTATTTCATCTCTTAATTCTTTTAAAGTTGGATGTGAATTGCTCTTCCCCTCATGTATAGCTGATCTGGGGTGATGGTTCCTTCTATATAAATGCGTTCTTTGTTGTCATTATCTAGCAATATCTTTTTCGTTCTCTTGTAGTCCTCTTGTTCTGTCATCTCTATAGCTTTACTTTGCGAGTTCACGTATGATTTGTATTCATGTAGAAATGTTTTTGCTGGTTTTACCTCTTTCAGGAGTCTCCATCTAGGCAGTACCATAGGTATTGCAATCATTTTAGGCGGCGTACATAGTAAGATCTTTGTGTCAACGAGTCTCTCAATTTCGTCATAGGTGCCTGTTGTGTTAGATGCCATTGCTAAGCCAATGGTGGCAGGGTAATTCATTTTCGCTTCTGGGATTGTCTCCCAAAATGATTGCGTTAATCCCAGTTTGCTTAAGTTCATTCGTATGCGCTCCTGAATATCAATTTTTGATGTGATGCATTCAATGTCGACTGTGATTTGGTTGAATGGCTTCAACAGTTCTTCTAGCTCTGTGTGTGTGAATGCTTCAGTGAACATTAACTTCATTGTTGCGACTGTTTGTTGTTCTCTTATCCTCTGGTAGTTCCTTTCTGCTATCTCCTTTACTTCTTTTGTTACTTTTATCTCTACCAGGAATCGTTCATCGTCAGTGTTGATCCATTCAATCGTACTATTTTGGCTCGTATCTCCCCACTTCTCTACGTTTATTCTGTTGATTACTGTTTGTGTTTTTGGGGATAGTAATAGTTGCGATGAAGTTAATAGTTGTTCCTCCTTCATGATTTCCTGTTGTGATTTTGTTACCATTTCGCATATTTCGTAAAGTTGTCCACCATTACTAATAGGAATTGGTACCCCTCGTTGTCCTTTGATAGTTGTTCCAAGTTGATGTGGACTATTTCGTTCGGTTGTGTGGCTATTATCTTTTCCAGCAGTGCTCTCTGCATTGGGAATCATTGACTGTTATGTAACAAACAAGTTGTGCATTTGTTGATGATGTCTTTGATTACTTTTCTTACAGCTGTTGTTATGAATCGCCCATTGAACGTTTTTTCTGTTTGTGTTATTCTGAGGTGGCCTTTCTCATGTATCCGCCATATAAGATCTCTTTTGAAATACTCTGGTATCGCAATCCGATTGTTTTGTCCTTCGACATACAGTAACCCATTTCGGTTTGTCTTCCACTTGTATCATTCAAAGTAGCTTGCTGTTAGTTTCGATAATGTCAATCAAGGTTCTTTCAGTTTCTTTATTATTTCATTGAGGATTACGTCGTCCTGTTGTCTTTCTATTATCTCCTTTTCAGAGATTTCTTCCTTGATTATGATTGGTAGTACTGTTTGACCTTTCTTGTCTACGTTGATCTCTGGTAGCTCATCATATTGGTTGTGTGGTAGAAACTGGAATTGCTGTTTTTCTCTGTCTATTTTTTCTGCGTCTCTTTGGTACTCTGGTAATGACGTCCAAAAGTCTGTGTTGCTGTGTAAGGTGCCCTTCTGATGCTCTATTGTGAATGTGAACTCATTAAGATGTTCTATCCATCGGGATACAATGCCTGATTTATCTCCCGAGAATTTTTTTAGCCATGCAAGGCTGCTGTTGTCAGTGCGTACTCAGAACTCTTTCCCAATCAAGAAGTGTCTGAACTTTCTGATACTCTCCACTAGAGCTAACATTTCCACTTTGGTGGAGCCATAATTCTCCTTGCTTGCCCGTAATTTACAGCTAAAGAATTGTATCAGTACTTCTTTCCCATTCTTCATTTGTCCCAGCATTGCTCCTATAGCCACCTTGCTTGCATCACAGTCTAATATGAATTGTTCATTATAATCCGGTGTATTAAGTGATGGTAGTTTCACTAGTTCTTCCTTGATGTTATCCAGTTCTTCCTGTTCTTGCCATGTCCATATAAATGGTACTGATTTTCTCATGAGCTTTGTCATTTTCGCGGTTTTCCCTGCGATGTTGGGAATAAATGTGCCATAATAATTAAAGAAACCCATTATCCTTTGGATATCTTTCTTATTATTTGGTTTCTTTATTCTCTGTATCATCTCTCTTGCATTGTCTTTCATTGATATTCTGCTTTTTCTATCATTCTTCCTAAGAAGATGATTTTTTCCTTTAAAATTTCACATTTTTTGCCGTTTATTCAGAGTCCAGCTTTCCCTAGAATTGTCAATGTTCTGTCCAGTTTCTCTATATGCTCTTGCACTGTATCACTTGTTATGATTATATCGTCTATGTATGCATTGATACCATCCTCCATTCTATGCGTTTTGTTTTTCAGAACTTTTGTTATATATCTTTGGAACGTTGCTGGCGCGTTACATAGTCCAGAATACTATGTAGATCCACTCATACAGCCCATACAGTGTTATGAATGCTGTCTTCTCGATATCGTCTTCCTTCATCCACACTTGCCAATATGCCTTGCACAAGTCTAGTGTTGTAAAGTATTTGTGCTTGCTTGCTTTGTATAGCATATCCTCTATTCTTGGCAGAGGGTAGGAATCTTTCTTCGTCACTTTGTTCAGCTTTTGAAAGTCTATACATAGCCGGTATTTTTCTCCCTGCTTTATGAACACTGTTGGTGCTGCGTAGGGACTCTCACTTGGTCGTATGATTTTATTGTCTATCAATTCTTCAAGTATGCAATTGTATTCGTCTTTCATTTGTTCAGGCACTCTTCTACAGGGGAGTTTTATTGGCTTATCGGTGGTTGTTACTATCTTGTGTTTCTCCCCTATTGCTTGCCCCACACTTATCTCTCTGTAATTGAATATCCGTTTGTGTTTTCCTAGCATTTCCCTTAATAGTTGCATCTCGTCTTCATTCAGGTGCTGGTAGTTCTCTCTCTTGATATCTGGGATCTTGTATTCATCATCAGTTGCTTTCATCCCAATGCCCTTGAATTGGCCCCTGGGAGTACTTGCGACTTGGATGGTGTTCGTCCACTCCCAATTGAATCGGCCATATGGAGTACTTTGTGCTTCCACTTGTAAGTCCTTGAATTGACCGTACAAGTCGTTGGCTCCATCTTCATCCTCCAATGCTCTCCAAATAAATCTAATGTTCAATTTCACATATTTTCCGAATATCCTGATGTGTGATTTCTTTAGGTTTACATTCTGATTTGTTGGGTTGAGAATTGGAATTTTACCCTTTTTTGCTTTTTACTGCACATTTACTTGAAGGCATTGATACCCTTTTTGTGTTATCTCATACATTTTCCATTGATGCGGCTGCAAATGTATGTCTTCTTGCAATTAGAACGTGATTGTTTTGTCTCTGCCCTGTTCTTCTTCAATCTCAATCTCTTCCTCTTTAACTTTGATGGTGCTATCTGCATAGTTCATTACGCATTTGTTTTTTATTAAGAAGTCGTCTCCTAGAATTATCTCATATGGTAGCATGTTATTGTGCATATCTACTACTACTAATGATTGCTCAAACGTAGTGTTCACCACTCTTTTGTTACACTTGGTGAGATCCTCTCTTGAAAACCCTAACTTTGTTGCGCAGTCATCCGTAATTATCAAAGTTGCCGCTCCCGTATCAATGGTTGCTTTTATTATTATTCCGTTAACTGATATTGTCATTGTGTTCACCGTATCCATGTTTGCCATAATCATTATTGCTGCGCAGTTTTTAGGAGTCGGCACTCCACTTAGTTTTCCGACTCTTCTTCAGTTTGGGGTTCTTCGTTTGTTTCTCCTTCTGATTCTATTAAATCTTCTTCTTCAAAGTACCCTTGTTCTTCCCCAATCATGTTTATTTGTTTGTGGCACTAGTCTCTTTTATGTCCTTTCTTCCCACAATTATAACATTTCACGTCTTTTTCACGAACCTTCTTCGTTTTTCCGTCTCTGGTTTTTACTCTTATCGTTTTTTCCTGTTTGTCTGTCTCATATGTTTTCGTTGTGTTTTTTGGTTTGAGGTTGCTCCTCCACATTGGTGCTTCTCTGTGCCATGCTGCCTTTTCATTTATTCTCATGTTGTTCTCAATCATAGCTTGAATATCCACTGCCTTTCTGATCATCTTCTCTAATTTGTCATCTACATCACACTTAATTTCAAATTGCGCTCTTATATTGTCAGGCATCCCTTTGCATATGTGCAAAAAGAGGTCATATTTTGAATATTGGTTCTCTCTTGAGCTGAGTGTGACCAACCTCTCAACCTGTTGTATATAATTGTGAATGTCATCTGTCTTCTTCATCTTCGTTGCATTTAAAATTATTCTGTATTGATTTTTAAAACTTTCATTTCCGTAATATTCTATGAAGTCGCCAATTAACAGTTCGTAGTCTGTTTTCATTTCTGGGTCTAACAGCAGGTAGTGCTGCGCTGCCGCTCCCGTCAGATATAGGGGGAATCTCGCTGCTGCTGAGTGTTGGCTCACTTTCCTCTCTGCCATCATTAGCTCAAACATTTGGAGCCATTCTCCGAACGTTGGATTGTAGCCATCTACTCTGCCATTAAATTTTGGTAAGGTGGCTTTACAAGGGATCATATCATTTCCCACTTCTTGGTTTAGTATTGAGTTACTGTATTTAGGTTTCATGTTTTTTGTTGTCCCTTCTTCTTTTCGCAATTGTGTGGTTATTGCCTTTGTGATCTCGTCAATGAATTTCTTCTTTTCTACGTCATTCTCATCTTCCGAAGAATCTTCCGATAGGTGGTCATGGAGTGGTGATGCTTGTAATTCGCGTTCTTTTCTTCCTACGAACTGAAAGTTGTGGGACTGTATTCTGTCTTGTTCTTCTTTAGTCAGCTGCAATAGCCTCAATTTGTCTTTTAATTGAGCTATTTCCTCTTGCCTCAGATCTTTATCTTCAATTAGTCGTCTGTTCTCTACTGCCAACAAGTCCTGTTGTAATTGTGCTGGCTGTTCATTTTTTCTTGTTTTGAGTCGAGTTATTTTACTCTTAAATTGTGATATCTCCGTGGCTTGTATATCATTGTCCTGTATTAGCTGCAGGTTTGTTCTTTCTAATACGTTATTCTTTTCTTGCAGAAGCTGATTTTGTTCCAGAAATCTAGTGTTTGATTCTGTTAACTGTTTCGTGAGTGCCTTGATCTCGTTTTGGAACACTTCACTTTGCTTGATTAGTCTGGTATCCATTTTGACTTGGATGTTCCTGATTGTTTCCGCACTTGCCAGCTCAATGTCTTCTATCCTTTTTGTTAGTAGACCAATTTCTTCTCGTAGTAATTTCTCAGTTTCGTTATTCTTTCTCAGAATTTCCATGATTTCTGGGGTTCCCGGTTTGGAAGAGGATTCCTGTCTTATTGACTCTGGGGTTAGGGTTGTTTCAGAATTCCTTGGGTAGGATGACGATCGTGTTGCCATAGGGGTGGTGGTTCTCAGTATTGCTCTCTTTGCGCTTCCTCTCTTACTTTTGTTGTTTGTCATTATTTCTTGATGTCATAGTTGCTTTCCAGTTTGGTTACGATTCAAGAATCCAGTTTGCACTTGTTGCAGTTAAGGTTTTATGCCTTTACTGACTTTGTATTTCTGTTCACTGCTCTGTTGCTTCCTTTTCCCTTTTCCTTTGAGTTGTTTCAGAGTTTTGAAAGAGTATCACTGTGTGTTTCCTCTCCATTGACTTTGTTCTTATTTATCACTGTCTCCATGTAACATCCTCCACCTGGCTTATTTCACTGTGTGTTATTGTTAATAACTATCACTCAGTAAATTGTGGGTGAGGAGTTACTAAGTTATTGAACCACCAAACTTTTCCTTTTTAGTTAACTAGTTAAGTTAATTGAATATTGATTATCACTGTTTAGGTGATGGAGCCGTGTGACGTTTCCTCTTCAATTCTTCTGTGGGCTACTGCCCGAAGCTGATCTCCACATCACAGTTCCTCTCCTTCATGAACAATGACTGAATCCACTGCACCATCTCAGCTCAACTGGAACTAATTATGTGTACCTTACTTTAGCTCAGTGCGTGCACTCAAGTCAAGTTGTAACTGACTTAAACTCAATTTTGTAAAGTGTTTGTTGTTTTGATTTAGTAAAGCAACCGGGCATTGACACTAACTGCATTTACATAATATTAAAGTAGCCATTACCATAAAACTACTGGCTTAGTAATTTAAGTAATAGATTGCAGTTTCCTATACTTACATTTAATAGTGATACATGTAAGGTCGTTTATTTGGTCGATTATAGTCAAGTCTCCTACTATTAAGAATAGATATATTCCTAGGGTTCGACTATCCAGTCGTTTCAAGCATCTATTATTTCATACATGTATAGATCGATAGTCAGACTAGGCAAGAATCGAAAAACTCCTAACCGTAACATAAGTGCGGTTTCATGACTGGCACAAGGACCCTTCGAATCGATCCCGTGATGGAATCCAGCCACTACTCGACACAACTTGCCTAGCTGCACATTTTATTAAATAATCAAACCAGATAAATGAAGAATGAAAATAAAATAAACTCCAAAGAATTTATTGTTCATCAAATTTCTCTTAAATTCAAAGCTATTTATTTAAAAATTGTAAAGTACCTGCTGATTTTGAATTTCAAATAAATCTTCTGCCAATATGGCTGTTCTTACGTAAGCGTAATTTCGCTTGTTACAATTGGTCAAAAATTACTTAATTTTCTCTTAATTTGCACAATATTGTAACTTGGTTGCATCTTACAAAATGAATAGAATAATTAACTAAATTTTACAATCATATTTCTGATTATATTTAGTCACTGTAATCTTTCGACATTAATCTTCTGTTTGCAGCTATTCTTCTTTGGGTGATGCTACACTACCTCTTCAGATTCCTCTTCAACTGGTTCTTCATCATGAAATGTTCCTGCATCTTCTATATCAAGTTCTCTCTCAACCATTTCTCTTAATCTTTCCATTTGTATTTTGTAGTCCATAGTGAATCTGAAAAAAAAAATTATAATAATTTTCTCAAAACCATAGACTAACAAAAATATGTTTGATGACTTGACAATAATATACAATTTTATGTGAGAAATAATAAACTATTAAGATATATTGATAAATAAGTAAAATAAACAATAATATGAATAATTTACCTCTCAATAAATGGCACAGTGAATGGTTTCTATACCCCAGACAGAAATAACATGTGTCTACACTCCTCACTGGTCAGCAAGTAACTGAGTGGAGTTGTGTATTAGCTCAGTGGAGTGTGCTGAGAAATTACATGGATGGATAGTACTATCACTGCTGCCAGACTTAAGATACACATAAGATACACATATGCATATATCACCTGGGGCATGGGAAACCCCACAGCACCACTGGAGGGTTAAGAACATATCAAACCTATGCCATTACAAGAAAAGTCGCTGAGTCTGGCCTGGGGCAGCTTGTAGCTTCGCTGGTAGTGATTCTAGTGAACTCAAAGAGAATACAGTTCAAACTATTTCTATTTACAAATGCTTTGTTCTTTATATATACAAGGTTATTTACAATATTTACAAATATTATAACTACCAGTCACTAACAAGAAAAGGGTGAGGTCTGGCTGATAAATAGTAACAACTACCAGCGATGCTACACTAATAAATTATAAGGACAGTAGAAAGAACTGCTTCCATATTATACAAAAATCTGCTCACAGTTTCAGTGCAGATGTTAATTATGACATATACCTGTTGAAGAATGTAGACCACAGGAGTTGTCTTTTTCTTGAAAAACTACAACTCTCTACCTAAAAAATACTGGTCCTTCTATCTTATGAGAAATAAAAAAAGTTTTCTCATTTTTTCAAAAATAGCTAAATAAGTCCAAAATATGAAAGCTAAACAAGAATCCTAGAAAAAACAAAGAATCCTACCTACAAAGTATCTCAATCTTCAATAATTAGCACTCTCTCCTCAATGTCTCAGTCTTCAGCAATCAGCTCTCTCTTTCTCTCTCACTGAAGTATATCCTGATTTTGATGTCTACAACTATTATATAAATTATAAATAATGAAGAGAAGAAGAAGACGTTTTTGCTGATGTGTTGGAAAGGGTATTTAGTCTACAATTATCTGCTTAGAATCTTTGGAATGAAGCAAAGCTATATTAATGGTAAATGGCTCATAGTTCACTCTTGGCTACATTACTCTATGTCAAAAGATACTGAATAAATGTGTCTTTTTAGAAGTACTTTAAATCAAATTGAGATAACTTTTAAAGCAGATCTTTCAGGCTAGAAGATCTGTCCATGCTCATAAAATGGCACATTTAAAAATCTTGCCACTTAAACTCCTTTACAAAACCCCCCATTAGTAGAAGTAATTTCATGTAACAGTGCATCCATTAACAAAATGATTTCACATTCATTAAACAAAACTGTTGAAGGAAACCACTTCATTCATAAAAATTTATGAATGTTATTATTCTCTGCTCAAACCAAAACATTGCTCTTCAAGGCAAGAATAAGCAACTGTTTGGCTCTCTTAAAATTTCTTGTGAAGGATGATCATGAATAAGATAAACATCTGAAACATACAAATTATAATACAAAATTCCCTTCAGCACAAATTCAGAATGAACTTAGTCCATGTGCAGAACAATTTTTACACAACATTTTGTTTTCAAACAAAAGTTGTGATTTTACAACCACAGAATCATCAACTAAGGAACAGCTTTCTATTTGTGTATGATTTGTTTATGAAGAGTGTTTTATTAGAGAAGTGTTTCTTGGTTTAATGGAAAGCAAATATATCAACAGTGCTGCAAGATGTGAAGAAATTTTAACATTTTCCCAGACAGTGAATTACTAAATGTAGATCTCAGTGTTATGATGGAGCAAGCATTATGGCAGGCTGATTTAATGGTGTTCAACTGCTTTTGTGGGAAATCTCTTCTCATGATAACTATGATTATTATGAATCCCATTGTGTGAATATGGTATTAATACATAGTAGCAAAATCCAGTTTGTAATAACAATGATGTTGCCAGTGCAAGAATAAGCTTTATATTTGATAATTCTGCTGAGTGCTTAAATGCATTAACAAAAAATTTGCACAAAATGAAAAAGCAAAAATTGATGCATTTGTCATCCTGTGCTTATAATTGTACTGCATCAATAATATAATATCAAACATGTATATCTATTCCCTAATAAGAACCTTTATTATTTTAAATTAACTCATTGGTTTTGGATTAATAATACATACATACTAACAGGTACAAAAAAGATATCATTCAAACAGATTTTGAACATTTATGTATTGACAATATAGAAAGGAGTAATATTTTGCTTATAGTTTATTTCACTGAGTACAAAATTATGTCATTAAATTTTATCTGAAAAAATGTGTACCTACACTAAAATTCAAGTCAAGCAATGCCCTGCTTATCTAAGAGCAGAGACATCTGTCAGTTAAGGTAGTTTTTTAGACTAGTTGTTGTTGGACCTAATATGACTGTATTCTTATCTCAGCTAAGATGTCAATATGTGCTGTATTCAATCTAAATTTATTTCTTTATGTTGAACTTTGACACATAAAATAGAACTGAATTTACTTTACCCTTGACTTGCACCACTTTGTTTTGCCATATTAAATGGAAACACAACATGTGCTGTAAATTGTATTGTTGAAAGAAATAACAAGCATGTTAGTAGATGACAATATGACAGATTAATTGCAGATATTGCTTAGATTTATGATCACAATCCCTCTCTGGAATCAACTGGCAAGTGTAATAAGCTTAAAGTAGGAATATGGTTAATCAAGCAAATAATACTATTACATACACTCATTTTTCATATACCTTAGTAAAATTGTAATGATAATAAGCAACTGAGCAATATTCATGTATTGATTATCTATGTAATACATATTTATATGTGATGTAGGCAACTTTCCTTTGTATACATAATAGCTAGAAAATTTCAAACTTTGAAAGCATCAGTTAAAGACACTCTTCACCATTGAAGGCAGATTGGTATGATGATGAAGGATAACAGCCTTCAGCTTTGCTGAAGCAGATGTGCTGTTACTCTAAAAAAGTGTTTTTATTAAGTGACAGCAGTTTTGTGGTAACATGTTATTAGCAGTGAGAATTAGCAAATATAGGAACCCTTCAATATCAGACTGTTCAACACAAAGCTGTGATTACTATTGTGAATTCTACATGATGACCCTGATGTGATACATAGCACTACTACATTGTACTCAAATCTCTGTTACATTTCCAACACACATTTGAACTAATTGAGTTCCTGGTCAGATCTGAGGCATACAAACCAATGTTCTTGTGGTCAACCACCTAGTGCAACTACCTTCTGATAGTAAACCACATTTGCACAGATGCTATACACTGCCCATCCTCTGTATGACTTTTGATTGAAAAGTAAGGCTCACCTCCTATACATCAATATCAAAATCCTTGGTTATTGTCTAAGCCAAATGGAAACCAGATCTAAAAGTTACTCACATAGCACTGTCAGGTCCCTTCCTTATACTCTCTAGCACTTCCAATTTCTGTGTAAATTTCCCCTGGGACATGCAAGGCCTCACCAATATCATTCTCTCTCTCTCTGCCAGAGTGAAGAATTTTGCAGATAACTCTCAACAATATTAAGCAAGCAAAATATAATAAATACACTGGTTAAAAAGGCAATCACCAACTTCTACAGACCCTCCAAGAGAAGAACTCTCATAATAATATACTGGTGAAATTTTTTCAAGCCAGATCATGATCATACCTAGACCCTTCACCAAAGGAAGGCAAATCTCAGACTGGCAAACTGAAAAACATCTTTAGAAGATTCAGTTGGTGAGGAATACCTAAAGAAGGACATACTAGACAAATTTGATGAAAGACTTTACAGGTTCCAAATACTAACAGAAGAACCACATTGGTTCACAGATGCTATTCAAGGAACATTTTCCTTATCACAAAACATTCAGTCTAAAATAACTTACAAAAATTTTCAGGCAAAAATAATGCAATTAACCCAGCTTTCAACATATTGTTCCGAATGTTCAAACTAGTAGTGCAACAGCAAAAATGCTCATGAATTATCCAAACCACACAATAACTTTGAGGCAAATGCACCATTATTAGCTTATGCTAGATAAAACTAGTAAATCTCACTTTATGCTTCTAATAAGTAACTTCCAAGAACACTAAAATGTTGCTCATGTTATAGCAAAAATATTAAATTTTTCAAGCTGACATGAAATTAAATGCAGGCAACAACCATAACTGCTTTGCATACATCTGTGAAGATATTCTCCTACCTAAGAAAAAAATTTAAACTAAAAAAGAATCAGAAATGCTTATAGACTAAAAGAATTTATAGAACATATTTCTAATATATATATATATATATATATTTGGGTGGTTTACAAATAAATGGGAAAAATAAAATTTCAAAATTCGCCTCACTCCCTTTATTTTCTTGTTCCAATACATGTTTCAAAATTCCAGTTTAGATTTCAGCTCAATTAGAGAGCATTTAGCATTTGCGCACAAGTATTGAATTTAGGAGTAGTCTGACTTCGTGTTTCTTTGAACATCATTTTATGAATCATAATACAACTTCTTGCGTGTTATGAGTCACTTCTGTATTAAGCACAAGTCTACAAGTGAACGAAAAAAATACAACCATTTGCTGCTGTGGCTATACAGTATTGAATGAATCGACTTCATCAGTTCAAAATTTTGTTCTTTCACGTCCTTCAACACTACATATATAATGATCTAATTTACAATATATATATATATATATATATATATATATGTATATGTATTTACCATTTTTTGTGTATGCACTAATTTCAATATTAAGACATAAAAATATAGGCTTGCTGAAAATCTATTTTCTTCATACAAATTGATAACTTGTGCTAAACATAATTGAAAAATTAAAAAATGGCGTTAGAGTATTTAGCGCCATTTTCTATGGCAATATATGTAGTTTTTATGATTTACAGAAGTAAACAACTAAAAATTCTTTGAATTCTGCAAAATTAAGAAATTTGTACACTTACCACGCTATTTGTGAAGAAATTCAGCTATGGAATGAGCCAGGAACTCTATGATGTATTGTCCAAAAGTGCGAAAATTATTTTGGCAATAACGCGCTATATAATGATAAGCAATTCTTGAATCACCACATACTTCTCAAATTCTTTCAAAGTTTAATAAAAGAACAAGAATGCATTTATATTAAGTCTTTAAAAATGTGTTTACTATATTTTTTGTAAAATATACTTTAACTAAATCAAACAATATTTTGAGCCAGAAATATATATATATATATATATATATATATTTATATGTATATATGTATATGTATATATATATATATATAAATATATATATATATATATTTATATGTATATATGTATATGTATATATATATATATACATGGCATTGGTATGAAATCAGTGAGCAGTTCTCATATCCTATCTATTGAGGGTTTCAATTCGAAGCTGGATTTACCAAAGCTACAGTTTAATAATGAACTCCTCTTTCTAATAAAAGTCAAAGTAAAAGTTAACAGGAGATCGTGACGGGGAAGAGGGGACACACTAGGCTGACCTGATAGAGATAACCTTTTGAAAGAGTCGTTTAAGACTATAGAGACCTAATTAGATAAAGAATAAAGAATACCTAACTCTTTGGTGCGTTGAGAGAAACCTATGTGCTTAGTTAAAAACCTAAACTCAGTGCAATCCTCATCTCGTGCAATTTAGATGACAGCAATAGTAATCAATTTTAATAGTGAATGAAATCCAGTTCAACAAAAACTCCTAGCCATATACCTAAACCTGTTAAAGGCACGTGCTAGTCAAGCTGTACCACGTCTAAGCGCTTTTAACTACATGTATGAATTTAGAAACACAACAATTTAATTATATAAAAGTCAAAAGCAAAGTAAATTGAATTTACTGAAAATAAACTGAAGAAAAAAAAAGAATAAATCACACCTATATATACTAACAAAAACTGGTAGCATAAATAAAAATGCATACCGCAAAATATGAACAAATATCGAACTGGTAAAATCTAGTCTTCTGCTATCAATTTTACAGCATCGATTTAGCAGAAATTTAAATAACTAAAAATATAGTACCGTTTCAATTTGTCAAATGATCATTTGAATAATTTCGTAAGTCTAAATTGTAAATTGATAATTCCAAGTAAAGAAGAAAACAAAGTTTAAATGTCTTTATGCAATAATATATATATATATTAACAATTAACAATGATTAATGAGCCATTATTGGCATCGTTGGCCAATATTGGCCAACTATTTGCCAATATAAACCATTAATGTTAGAAGAGCTATTATTATGTAACCTAGCAACAATTTTATAAATTAATGTTATGCAAAAATTTCTTAATATTACAATTACTTTATTTTAAATATTTTTGTATAAGCTTTTCAAAAATTTATTATACACCAATATCTTTTTTGAGAATATTTAACGAATTGCACATGGGACGTTTAAATTTATTAGCAAATGCAAATGCAAACTTGTTTCATTAAATGTATTGATTACCATTATTTATATAGTGTTAATATAAAAATTAATTTCTTAAGTTTACATTCTTAATAATATTTCTTTGTGACTCATGTTATTTTTATGTATTATTACCATTTTTGAATTCATAAACTTGAAAACATGAACTATATATAATCTAATTATTATTAAGGTGTTTATATTTAGAAAAAATTTGTACATTTACATCGACAAAATACAATTGGAGACACAAGCGTGCTAACCACATTTCCTGATTTTTTTACACCGAGCACACCGCATATATAGAGAAACACACATTTATATTTATTATATGTTGTGCAAGTTTATTTAGTTTATAATTATAAAATTGTAACTTTTTAGCAAATATATTGCTTTGACTCTAATTCACTCTTTTTAAAATTATTTCAAAGATATGGGTTTGCTGTATAAATTTTATTGCTCTAGAAGAACTTTTTAATAACCGTGGCTTGATTTTATCCAAATTTTGAGAAATATCCAGCTGACTCATGGGCATTAATGATTTTTAATATATTAGCAAGCGAATTAAAACTCCTAAATATTTATGACAGTAGTCAAATCACACACTTTTAAAAATACCATTAATAAATATTACTGTGGTGAGGAGAGTAAGTAACTTGCAAACGTTTATCTAATTTAGTGTATATTAATACGCATCAATATACACATAAAATATTTATTTTCTACAAATGCTTTGTATTGAAATATATGAATTTTGTCAAAACTTTCCTTTGGGAGATTTATGAGGAAATTTTTTATTTATGTGATGTTTTGTTGTACTTTTGCGGACTTGTAGATATTTCTTGTGATGTGAGTCAAAAAATGTCACCCCACCTCAAGCCTGCACAACTTCATAAAAATGATAGTACTTCTTGCTCTTGAAATCCTTATAGTAATTTATGTCTAGATTGGTAGACGTATCGCATAAATTTTTCTATTATATTGTGTGCATTTATATGTATGTTTGTATATCCTATGTCGCTATTCAAATACATTACCAATTTCTAAATATATCTATGGTACAGTCTGAAAAATATGCGTGTATATACAGACAATAATAAATTTTTTCAATGCTGAATGTGTCTGATATAATTAAAATTGAGAAAATTTTCATTTGAAAAAAAAATAGAGATTTGCTATCTTGAAAATTTCGAATTTTTGATAGATGTTGTATTACTGAGATCCAAGGGTAGAGTCCGTGCACGGCCTGAACCTAATAAAGCCTGTATCCTATGATCATAGCTAAATTTT
This sequence comes from Hofstenia miamia, assembly GCA_900660155.1. Classification (NCBI taxonomy): domain Eukaryota; kingdom Metazoa; phylum Xenacoelomorpha; order Acoela; family Hofsteniidae; genus Hofstenia; species Hofstenia miamia. The sequence goes on from CABFPE010000026.1 coordinate 1,945,466, forward strand.
GCTAAACTAAAATAGTTTAGCACAAGAAAACCTTCAAATATGCAATTATACTTGCATACTTAAACGGTCATAGCAACCATTGAGGTTTAAGTCAAAAACCAAATTGTGTATTTTATATGACATCACTGAGAAGTTTAATTTTACAACTATAAACTCGTAATTAAGTCCCGTTCTTGTAAAAGATTTATCAACAGTTTTTGTCAATTAATTTAAAAATCAGGCATTGAACCCCATGATAATAACTTACAACCGTCAAGTAGAATGATAATGCAGTTAATGGACAACACTGCAATGCTTGTATGATCTTGTAGCATAAGTAAATTACATTAAGGCAATTCAAATGATATTGATTTTTTTCTGAAGCAAAAAACTTACACTTCTTATGTTACAATAATATGTACATGAGAGCAATCTTTTCATAAATATAATATCAGAAGATGACCTTGAATTGCGACTCTTTAAATTCGATGAAATCAATGAATTTTATGTAGATTAGTGGAATACATATTTTATGTTGTAGTCTAAATATCTACATGAAAATTGGTGATAAATAGGGCAAGTAAAAGTTAATAAAGTCATCAGAATACAAACGCATTATTATTTCTCAATAAGACGCAATTAAAACATCAGTGAGAGATACTCTAACAGGTTAGTAAACAAAGAAGGAGATAAAGACAAGGGAAAATTATTTAACATTTCCCTTTTATGCTTTAGACTGTGTACAGCTGTTTACTATTTCTTTGGTGTTTTCAATTCATGATATGCCAAGGGTTGCAGCTAAGGATTCTGTGAATATTCAGACAATTGTAGACAATTATCCCTGCAAATTTCAGTCAGCTCCAAATAACCAGTTGTATTGCAAACTGTGTTAGTGTGTAGTTCAGCATGAAAAAAATCACTATGTGGAAAGCCATTGCCAGTCAAGTATGCATACAGCAAAGGCATCTTCAACTTCGTTGTCTGGCCAGGAATGTTTTTTGCAAATGGTAAAAGATTTGTCAGAAGAATTTACTAAATATTATGTTCTTGTGACATACCACTGTATAAGTTGAACAATCCAGTGATGAAGAATCTGTTAAGATTTATAGGTAAACATTTTCCATCAGAATCAGCTTGAGGTCATGAGTGCCCTCACTTGGAAATTCAGAAAAAGAAAAAGTGAAAATGGAGTTAGACAGGCAAATATTTCTTGTCATTGATGAGTCTGAAATAAACAGGAACAAATACTTATGCATACTTACAGGATCAATTGATGAACCACCCAAAACTTTCTTTGTTGAATTATATCAATTTTCAGGAAGCCCCAATTGTTAAATCATCTGTCAAGCTGTTGATGATGCTATTCGATATCTTGATACTAACAGAAACAACTTTGTACTTCTGCTTTCTGATGCAGCATATTATATGACATGGGCAGGAGAAATCCTAAAAATGATGTATGACCATATATGGCATGTGTCTCATATTTACTGCATAACTGTGCAATGAAGATATTCACAAATTTTGACTGAGTTGATAATCTCATTGCAACCATTAAAGCTTCTGTTAGAATAGGGACAGACAATCCAAATTTGACGAAGTTGGAATACTGCCACATCCAGTCATCACCAGATGGGACTCCTGGCGAAAATCTGCTTTTTGGTATGCTGACAATCTGCCTGCCGTTCAAGTTATTGTCAATAATTTTAAAGGTGATGGCGTAATTGTTACACATACAAAAAATGTGATGATTAGTGAATCTTTGACAAGTTACTTAGTCAATATAGCCAAATATAAGCAACTGCTTGATATCATTCTGGAAATGGAGGCTTCTGATGCTAAAATTTGCGACCCTTAAGAAAAAGTTCTTTCCTTGGAATTCTTGGATTAATATCAGAACCTTCAGTTATAACCAGGCTTGTTGCGGGGGCATTATTCTACTCCCGCAACCCACCCCGCACCGCAGATAAAAATGTGGATCCACCCCGCAAATCCCCACCCGCCCCGCAAGAAACAAAATAATAAAATAAAAAATGTAATAGTGCATATAAAATAATATTCAAAACAATGATCATGATAATATTAATAAGCAATGACAATTTTAATCGGAATCGCTTTCACAAAAATGTTCTTCAATGGGTGCAACTGTTTTTCATTCACATGGAGGAATTCGCAATTTTTTCATTAAACTTTGCATCTGATAGTGGCTCTTTATATGGACAATGGGTTGTAGGACACTAGGCTTTATCTTGCGGCGAAGCTTAGATAAAATCAACACAAACAGATGAACTGGAGACGCACAAGATCCTTTTGCAGAAGAGGAAATCGCAATGACGTTTGCCAACTCTCCAAAATATGTATCTTTAAGATGACACTGATTATTTTAATAAGTATATTTAATATTGTTAATATTTATATAATATTTAAAAACAATTCATGTTAATTTAAAGGAATTTAAATATTAATGAGCATTGTTGAATTAAGCGGCATTATTTGATAATGATAATACACTAATTTAAAAACGTCGTAAAAGAACTTGGTTTACAAGCAACTACATTTTCACCATTACTATTATTTGTAATGTCGTCATACTCAACCCATGCCCACTCCTTGATTATGTCAAGTTTCCTGGACAGGAACTAACACTATTGATTTTTACTTTAAAAAGATTGTTAATGAGAAAAACCATTCAGAATTTAATAAATATAAGCCTTTATTTCTAATTAATAGTGTTCTATTCTATGTGCAGTTAGATCACATCTACATTTCACAAAAATCATCAAATAAATGAGTCGGCATAAGATCCAAAAAATAACAAAATTACATAGTTATTATAGAGTGATAAAATTTTGGCCCCTCCCCCAATATTGAATTGCTTCCGGCATCTCTGCATAATTTACATTATATAAATTAATTGGCAATATTTATATGCTACATTATTTATTAAAATTTATAATTAATAATACCAGAATGAATTAACTCACCTAGCTCGCTTAATTTATAAATGAAAGTAAAGGTATAGAAATGATATAACCTAGACGGACTAATTCTCATTGTTTTAACACCTGATTGTATTTATTACACAAAATGCTTCAACAGGAGTTTCTTGTTTCACATTAAACAAATAAATAAATAATAGTTGTTGTAAAGTATTCTCAGAATTTCAAACTCTGGTAATTAGTAAAGGTAACATCGCATAGTTTTAATACTAACTTGTGTAACAAGTAATTTATATCAAAGGACACGACATATGGAGATTCTATATACACAACATTTACGAATTACAATAGTGAATTTGTTTTTATTTCTGAATTATAACACTAAATTTTACAAATCAAAAAAATATACGGGGATCCACGACCAATCAAACAAGCCTGCTTATAACAGGTATAGAAAAAGTGACAATTCCATTTTAAATTATTAATAGAAAAAATATTGAAAAACTAAGCTGTTTAATGAATAATATAAATTTTGAAGAATTTGAAGAAATCATATGATACGGTATTGATGAAGGGACTGCATTATTTTGTAAGACGATCAAGAGTTGCATTGACAGAGCATGTCCAATCATTAATGTTAAAATGACAAACAAGGATCCAATTTTCATGACTCCTCAAGTTAAAAATTTATTGTCAAAAAACATCAACAGGTTTCAATGAAATACCATATTGGTTTATTAAAAAATTTTCGTATATATTACACCAATAGTTCATTATATATTTACGGAATCGCTAAGAACTGCTAAATTCCCGACAATTTGGAAAACTGCTATAATAATACCAATTCCAAAATCACAACCGGCAAAACTACATAATTTAAGACCAATTAGCATCACTTGAATATTGTCAAGAACTTTTGAAAAACTTGTATTTAATTTTCACATCAAAGATATCTACAAAAATCATTTAAATATAAATCAGCATAGATTCCGAACAAATGGAACAACAACAAATGCTGTTTTTGAACTGCAAAATAGAAATCTGTTGTCCTACAAAAATGAAAATAATGATTATGTAAGATTAATCAGCCTTGATATCAAGAAAGCCTTTGAAAATGTAAATCCCTATATTTTATTTGAAAAATTAAACAATATAACACATTTAAATCCGTACATCATTAATGGGTTTGATAGTTTTATTGGGAATAGACAACAAATGGTTAAATATAATAAGACTTTCGGATATGGAAAATATCAACAAAGGTGTTCCCCAAGGCTCCATTTGTGGCCCATTTCTGTTCAATATATGAATTGATTCTTTAAATTGTGACTCTTTAAATATTACAAATGGTTCTATTATTAAGTATGCTGATGATACACTGATTTGTCTTCCAACTCTTGAAAATTTAGACTTAGCACATTCAATTAATGATAAGAATCAAATCTTGGTATGAAGAAAACAAATTTGAAATTTATTATAGAAAAAATGGTTATGGCAAAGTTAAAATCTAGATTTTTTAGATTAAAATGAAAATTGCACTACTGATATACATAATGTTCTAAGCTTCAATAAGCGTACATATTCATATTTGAAAAAGAAGATTATTGCTAACAGCCATGGCAAAAATTCATTTATCATTAAGGCTTGGGAAATATATAATCACATGCCATTGAATTTTAGAAATGAACTTTAAAATAAAAAAGAAATTCATCAATATTTCCTTATTGAATCATCAACTTGGAAAGAGTATTCGCACAATTTTCATGCAACATAATATGCTTAAGGAAATTATTTGCTCTGTTCAGTGCTAATTTTCTATTTAGTTTTTTTTTAGTTTATAGTATGCAAATATATTGCTTAAATAGTAGTAGTAAGTCGATATATTTTTAATAAAACAATAGTAAAAATATTTACAATCAAATACTATTAATAATAAGAGCAGGCATTGTTGTTACAATTTTATGCATTTCACCGATGGCTTGTCTGACGCTTATTTCGCCAAAGTTAAAGATTCTGCTGTGTTTCCTTCGTATTTTTTGTAGCTCTTCTCTCTTGTTCTGCTCTAAGTGTTTGTAATCCTATTCTTTGATTTTTGGTATTCTTTCTTATTCTTCAGCTTTCATCCGCACGCCCTTTAGTTAGCATTGTGGATTACTAACTCCATCGTCTTCTTCCATTGGTTTCCATATCGTCCTGATGTTGGGTTTAACATATTTCCCATAGATTTTCGCTTTTGTTTGATTTATGTTGACATTCCTGTTTATAGCATTTAGTATTGGGATTTTTCCTTCTCCTTTTTTAATCATACAGATGCTTGAAGGGAATGAGATTCATTTCGTGTTAATTCCTGTTTGTTAATATATCATGATTTCCGCTGTTATCTCCTTTTCACACTTGATTGCATGCATTTTCCAATGGTAAGGTTGTAATCTAATGTCTTCTATCAATTCAAATCGTATATTCTCGTCTTGTTGTTCATCTTCAATTTCGATTTCTTCCTCTTGAACTCTTATGGTTCTATTTCCATAATTTATAACACATTTGTTTTTGGAAAAAAAGTCGTCTCATAATATGATTTCGTACAGCAGCATATTCTTGTGTGTGTCAACTACGATTAATGACTGTTCAAATGTATTATTCGCTATTTTCATTCTTACTAAATTCCAGCGAAGGTGAATTAAATTTGCTATTGGAACAACCCTGTTGAAAAAGAAGCTAGAGGCTTTCAAAAATGAAGCAGCCTTAAACAAAGATAAGTTATTTAAATGTAGACCCGAATGTAGAGGAATATAAAGCGATAAAAACTGGAACGGATCAAGATCATAATACCCATTTGAAAGCTTATTGAAAAATATCAGGTCAAATAATTGAAAGTAATAGGAAATTGGCAATAAATTCAAATTCAAGAGTCTTCGTTTGTACCCATGCACTTTTGTTATCTATTTAGAACGACTCTGAAGAATTTCAAGAACTTTAGTTTCAGTAATATTCGCCGACAAAATATTTGATTCATAGCAAAACCAAGACAAGATAACTGATTTGTCTAGGGTAAGCTTAATAGTGGCAGAGGTATTGTACGGAATGTTTCGTTTTAAATTGAAGTAAGATTGGTTTGCGGATTTCAGCTTTTTCTTTATATGAAATAACCACGACAAACTACTGGAAAGCCATATTCCAAAGTCCTTACCATCAGGGAAAGATGATGCAAATTCAATGCTAACTTACGTAGGTGGAATTGCTAAAAGATTTGACTTGCTAGTGTTGATAGACATAAGATTTGTAGATGCCCATGTGCAGAGATTTTCGTAGTCATAAGATAACTTCGAAAGATATATTGAGGTTTTAAATCGTCTGCAAACAAAAAACTAGTGAATAGCTACACACAACTTGGCAATCATTAATAAAGATTAAAAACAGTAAAGGCCCAATAATCGAACCTTAACACGCTGTGATTGATTAACGCAGGTATGATGTTAAAATGACCAATATTTTATTACTAACACCAAATTTTCTGATTTTCTTTAAAAGCAGGTGATGTAACACCTTGTCAAAGGCCTTTTTGAAGGAAATCAGCTGAGTTATTAGCCTACACGTAAATCCAAACTGAGATGCTGATAGGCGAGATCGAATTACCGGATATAATAACTTGAAAATAAGTTTTTTAAAAAGCAGCGAAAGTTAAAGCAAGATGCTAATCGGACGATAACTCTTAATGCCTGATTTGTCATCACTTTTAAACAAAGGTGTAACATGTGAAGTCTTCCATGAATCAGGAAACCTTCCAGTATCAATAACAAATTACAAATTGCAACAGCTGCAGAACATGTGGTGCTAACACGGCCGCATGTATTGCAAATACAAGATCGGGTAATACATATTTGTGAATGTTTTTATTAATAATAAAAATCCTAAAGAATTCTTATATATTTTAAATTTGGACGATCTTAAGTTTCCACCTAAAGAATAGCCTATATTGCTCAATATTATTTTATTAAAACTATAAAGAGAAACTATAGGAAAACATCTGTGTGCAGAAGATGATTAAGGTCAAGTTCGTTTAAACCGGATATTTGTGTAAACCAGTTGAATTTCAAAGGCCCAAATTTTCTGCGTATCTATTACAAAATAATATATGCTTATAATCCGGATATTCGCCTATTCCGGATGATTTCTCTCTGATTCCATAAAAATCCGGATTAATGTATTTGTTACAGATAATCAAATGTATGTTTGTTTCATGCAATCTCATTACTTACTTACTGAAAACTAGGAATTAAAAGCTTTTATATTAGCCATGAGCCGCCACGTACTAGAGTTAATTAAATTACCGCTTTAGGCGCATGAGTATCTGTTACATTACCTACCTACTCTATACCACAACTGAGCTAACCGCTCGAGGGTGGCAAGCAAAGCAATGAGATTAGTGAAAGACAGACTGACTACATGAACTCTTGACATATTGAATGTAATGGCTTATTTCACATACTTTATATAGTACCTACTTTATACTTTTTACTATATTTCATACTTTACAATTCTTTAACTCGTTTTAAAATACATTATAACCATATATTTCTATATGACTTTACCAACTACGTACATGTATTCTTATCAATTTATAATCAATAGAAATCCCTATAATCCGGATAAAATTTTCAGTCCCCAGGAATCCGGATTACACAAACTTGACTACTTTATAGTCCAACACAACTGCATTTTTTATCTGAGTAAATTCCTTTAGTGCAGAATGGAAGAAATCAGCAATGATAGCATAGGCCCATAGGATACATTTAAGCCATTTCACATACCTGCAAGATGTGATGGGGATTAGTGCGCGTCTAACCTTATCTTGAAGTGATTTGAAGTGCCTGAGCTGGCTCATTTAGTCTATTGGCGTTTTTTGTATGATTTTCGGGAAAATTATACTTTGTGTGTGCCCATAACGTGTATACCAAACAGAAATTTTTAAGCTTTATAGCTTAAAGAATGGTTAGAAATGTTGAAAGTGGTCCAACATTAAGTTGTTGATTCTTATTATATTCTTAAACAGCGTATATGTTATCTATTGCTAGCCATTCATACGAAAATAATTTTTTTAGATATGTCTATTACTTCTATTTTATGGGGTGTCCCTAAAAGATTTATGTTGCCTTTCGAGACCAAAATTGAGTAATAAGTGGGGTAGAATTCGTAATAAGATGGTTGTGAAAGAGTATATGTTCACTACTGCTATAAGTTATTCAAAATATGTATACACTAGGAAACATTTGCGATCGTGCTACTTTAAAAAAAATCTACAATCATGCAAAATGGTACACTTGAAAAATTTAGAAAAAATCAAATAAGATGTGCATTTCAATTAAATGCAACAAAAATTGAAGTCGGATAATTGAATACATACTTCGAATTATTGCATGTACAGCTAGGATAATTGTATGCACAGTTCGGATATTTGGACGGGAAAAACTAGTATTCACCAAACTTTAAAACAGAATAAAAAAATAAGAATTTTACACAATTCTAATAAAGTAAATTATTAAGTTGTAATCTATATAAAAAATCAAAGTATTTAATCCAACTTCTTCAATTCTCCACGATAATATGGCGCATTCTTAAGAACATATAATGCTGGAACAGTACCACACGTAAAGAATGTAAGATAGGCAACAATCAATTCCTAAACACAAATAGCTAAAAGAAATGTAGTTACTAAAAATTCAGGTAGTTATAATTGTTCAGGCCAAATTTTTCTAAATTGCTATCCAAATTTGGTAAAAAATCTGTGTTTTTGTTTTCAATTTACAACTTTATTGTCATTTTAGAACGAAAATGATATCACATGCGACCAATTCAGTGTACATGATGTGTTTACTTTATAAACATTAGAAAAATCATATCTCTATTATTCGTATCTTAAAACAAAATTGTTTTTCTATAAATTTTCTTGAATTTCTAGCCAAAAAGTTGGAAATTGTCTGAGCCATAATTGCCAATAGAATCTTTCTTTAAAAACAATTGATTTTAAATAATCAGAAATTAATAAATTATCGCGCAATAATTGTTTCGTGGTACAGTAGAAAAAAGTCAGCTACAAATGGTAAGCGTTTGTAGTGGGAACTCATACTTCAGCCTGCATACCATTTTCTCATTACACAAAAACGATTGATAAAAGTAAATATCTTCATTCTATTGTTTGTGATTGTATGGATTATTTTCCAGGAAAATCGCCGACCAAGAAAAATGGCTAAACATGAATTTTAATCATCTCAAATGACAACATGGTTAACGTTCAATTTGCGAGTTTACAATAGGATTAGCTGCTGAAGTGGCATATAGGATTAATGCTGCCAATTTGCTATTTAATTTCAAAACATTTTTGGTCCACCTTAGCATTTAAATTTAAATACTATTCTTATTATGTTTGTTGTCTTTGATATTTGCGGCCAATGTTATGATTGCCATTTGATTAGCTTTCAAGGTAAATGACTTTAATCAAGGCATATTGAATAACGGATCGGCGATTTACCAATGATAGACGCGGGTTGCGGTTTTACCCGCACCCGCGAAGTATTCGGTGCTACGCGGGTTGCGGTGCGCGTACATATTAATATTATTATATTGTTACATGCATAATACTAAACTATTTCAGAAGATCCTTGTTTTAATCCTGTAAACTAAAAGTAAAATGATACTGTAAAACAGGGACAAGTCGAGACATTTTCAAGCGGGTGGGCGGTTTAATATAAATTTAAGTTTAAAATAGATTACTTAAATAATAATGGAGGAACTTAATGTTAATTAGAGATTCAGCAGTTCTTATATCCATTGGGAGGCTGTTCCATGTAGAGATTTCTGAAACGCTATAAGAATGCTCATTTATTTGTTCTAACATTTATGGTGAATTTGTTGTTTACCAGATTTTGCGTGCTTTAAATGTTGATTTGTTGTATAAATTTATCAAGCTTAGGTGTTGCACGTAATACCTTGGTGCTAATATTTTGTGATGCTGCAATTTATATTTGGTTTGTTGACGCTTGCTTTTAAACATTACTGCTATTTACATGTTGAAACTATCTATTCGGCCTTCAGGGGTATACCATTCAACAACATACAAGCATAACTGAATTGGCTGATAATGAAGGCATTTATCATGTCTTTCCTTTGCATTTTCTGGATGATTGGTGTTACTTCTCTTAAATAATGAATTCCAGCTGCCACTTTCTTAATTTTGGTATTTACAAACTCCTTTAACTGAAGGCCTTTATCTACCACCACGTCAAGATACATAATGCTACAGCTTTGCTTGATTGGTGAACTTATTCCCGCAAGATTGAGCTCGACATTTTTAGAAGCATTTCTTAAATTTCTGGTAATATGATGAACTGTGTTTTTTCATGTTTAAAGTTAATTTGTTGCTAATAAAGAACACCTGGAGTCTTCTTATGTCCTGCTGTAGATCACTTGCTGCAAATATAGGACTAGCATTTGTAGAATATACGAGCGCATCATCTGCGTATTGTATTTATACAATCATTTATATTGTTTGTATACACGTTGAACAAAATTAATCCCAGGACTGTTTCCTGTGGAACTCCTCTATCAGTCTTGATATATTCCGAAAATTGGTTATTTACACGTACACGTTGCATTCTATCAATTAGAAAACTATTTATCAGTAACCTGGCATTACTATCAAATCAATATTATATTAATTTATTTTCCAAAATTGCATAGTCCAAACTATCAAAAGCTTTGCTTAGGTCTAGGGGCAAGCAATTGCATTTGTCAAGCTATTGTTCAAAGCATTTCTGATATTTTCAGTGATAGATAAAAGAGCGTCAATACTGAAAACTTTTTAACGAAATCCAAATTGGTTGACTGAAGTTTTTCAAAAAGCCTTGCTAGTGGATTGGTGACAGCAATAGGACGATAATTTTTACAAATTGTAGAATCCCCTTTCTTAAAAATTGAGTTTATATCTGCAGTTTTTAGAACTGTAGGAAACGTGTTTGTATGTATTGCGAAATTGTACACAACTAGTAAATGCTCTTCAAATAAAGTCGCATATTTCTTAATTATAAACACAGGGTTACCTGATGTTCCACTTGATTTGTTTGTAACTATATTCGCAATAGCTTTTTTAAATTCATATTTGCTAATATATTTAAAACTAAATTTACTGTTCGCCCTTTCACCTGTTTCTACATAATCAGTAGACCGACATCTAAAGCGACCAGTTCTTTAAAACTGATGTTTAGTTCATGTGCTATTTTCTTAGAATCAGTTACTATTCTTTGATTAGTTCTAATCGCTCTAATTTGATTGGTCAATCCATTTTCTTTGTTTAGAAATCTTTTGATGAATGCCCACTTGTCACTAGATAGTTTCAAACTCTTGAAGAAACTTTTAGATGATTAGGTGTTTATCTGCTTTCTAAACTTACGCAAGTTATTTCTAATTTCTCTAACTTCCTACCAAAATGTCTTCTGTTTTTCCAGAACGCAATTTCTCCCATAGATGCTTTTTTTTCCAGCGCAATAATTCTGGAGTTCTTAACTGGATGTTACTTCCGTTTCTTTATATATCTCAATTTGCAAGGTGCTGTTACGTCTAAACATTTTACTATCTCGTTCATGATGTATTTAATCATATCATTCGCGGTATTCATTGTGTAAATTTTATTCCATGAGACATTTTGTATCTCTTTCACAAACTCATTTTCTCTAAAATTTGCAAAACTTCTGCAGTGTACCCTTTTATGTGCATGCCCTATTCTTTTTAATTCCATTTTTAATATTAATTGTTCCACAATTTATAATGTACTTTCTTTTACCGATGATGCCATTGCATGATTTATCACAGCGTTATACCACAATGACAGTTTCTTAACGTTACACACTACACCAAGTAAATCGCAGGCAGTGATTATGATTACAGTAAACGTTGTTGTAATAAAACATGAAAAATTTCGAAACTTGCACTTTGACAAATTAAACTCAAGCTTACAAAATACAAAACTTGCTTTGTCATTAAAGTATCGTGATACTACGATTATAGCGATACTTTTGGCATAATTAATATATTATTTGGAGACACCTTAGACAGCCTTTAAGTAAATCTGGAAGCACATGTGTTTTAATTGGTAAATTTGTTTCTTCGATGTAAATCTAGTGATACTGCCTCTAAACGTGGCTGAAAACATTATAATTGCTCAAAAATAGCTACAATAATTGATTGCATCGATAAGATAAGAATTTATATTATTAACACTCAGTACAAGCGTCAATCTAGTTAATCTACTTATAATGCTGGAAAATTAATCTATATGGAAAAACCTGAAGCAAGAAAAAGAAATCAACTCTGGCAAGAATGGTACGATGCTTCTGATTTCTGCATAATAAAAGATCATGACATGTGTGGGAACAATTTTTTTAGCACATTAACACATTCTCTACCAGGCCACATTTTAAAAAATCTTTTGATGTACCAGCAGCTTATTTTAAAATATTCGATTTTATTATACTATAAATATATAGTTTTTGCATTCCTGGAATGGTAAATACCGTTTTTTGTAGATTTATGTATTTTGAAAAATGGGGCAGCATCACTAGGTCAAGAAGAAATAGAAGATTTACTTTTCATGAGTGATGATTTTGACATAGATCCCAATTATAGTCCAGATGAAGACGACAATAATGAAGAGAAAAGCATTCAGGATCTTCTTGCTGACATGGCTATTGATGAAGATGAAGAAAATGTAACAGCTCAAGATGGGATAAATGAAAATATAAACAGACCTATCTGGACTGAATTTCAAAATCAAACTTCAAATTTTGCTTATACTGGAAATGGCGGCATAAGAAGAACAATACCAGCTGATATTACTCCTGCCCAAGTATTTAACCTTTTGGTGGATGATGAAGTCATTACTGAGATAGTGAATGAAACAAATACATATGCTTTACAATGCATCTCTGCCCAGTCAAATACACGATCTTCAACAAATCAGTGGAAACCAGCAGATAAAGAAGAAATTCTAAAATATCTTGGACTCATTATGTGGATGGGATTGGTAAAGGTGGGAAAGCTGTCAAATTATTGGTCAACAAATCCTCTTTACAAAAATTTAGTTGCTTCTAATACCATGCCCCGGAACAGATTTCAGGCAATTCTTCGTCATATTCATTTTGCAAACAACGAAATGATTGAGCCTACTGATAGACTAGGAAAAATACAACCTCTTATTGATAAATTGCAAGACAAATTTCAAAAGCTGTACACCCCAGACGACAGTATTGTTATTGATGAAAGCTTATAACTGTGGAGAGGAAGATTGGTTTTCAGGCAATATCTTCCAGCAAAAGCTCATAAATATGGAATCAAAGTTTTTAAGCTCTGCTCTTCAGAAGGATATTGTTGGTCTTTACAAGTCTATGGAGGAAAGTCTGCAACAGGAGAAAGAGAAGTAGGACAAGCTCTAAGTGTATGCAAGGACCTAACTGTTGGGCTTAGAAAGGACTTTGTAAGTGGATAACTTTTACACAAGTTACGCAATGTCAAGATTTTTTCTGGAAGAGCAAACCCACGTAGTAGGTACACTTCGAGCCAACAGAGTGGATATGCCTAAAGAAAGGTGAAATGATTTATAGAGAAGAACAACACGGAAATGTAGTCTTGAAATGGAAAGACACACGAGATGTCAGGTTGCTGACAACTAAACACCAGCCAGAAATGGAAGAAATCGCTTTCAGACCTGCAACTTATGCCACAAACTAAACTTCAAATGTTCAGACAAGACTGAGGAAACGAAAGCCAACAGCTATTATTGATTATAATAAAGACAAAGCAGGGATTGATCTTTCAGACCAAATGGCTTCATATGCTTGTGTGCTCAGAAAAGGAGTGAAATGGTATCGAAAGTTAGCAATGGAGCTTTTGCTTGGGGTATCAGTANCTGTACACCCCAGACGACAGTATTGTTATTGATGAAAGCTTATAACCGTGGAGAGGAAGATTGGTTTTCAGGCAATATCTTCCAGCAAAAGCTCATAAATATGGAATCAAAGTTTTTAAGCTCTGCTCTTCAGAAGGATATTGTTGGTCTTTACAAGTCTATGGAGGAAAGTCTGCAACAGGAGGAAGAGAAGTAGGACAAGCTCTAAGTGTATGCAAGGACCTAACTGTTGAGCTTAGAAATAAAGGAAGGACTTTGTACGAGGATAACTTTTACACAAGTTACGCAATGGCAAGATTTTTTCTGGAAGAGCAAACCCACATAGTAGGTACACTTTGAGCCAACAGAGTGGATATGCCTAAAGAAGCCTTGGAAACAAAATTAAAGAAAGGTGAAATGATTTTTAGAGAAGAATAACATGGAATTGTAGTCTTGAAATGGAAAGACACACGAGATGTCAGGTTGCTGACAACTAAACACCAGCCAGAAATGGAAGAAATCGCTTTCAGACCTGCAACTTATGCCACAAACTAAACTTCAAATGTTCAGACAAGACTGAGGAAACGAAAGCCAACAGCTATTATTGATTATAATAAAGACAAAGCAGGGATTGATCTTTCAGACCAAATGGCTTCATATGCTTGTGTGCTCAGAAAAGGAGTGAAATGGTATCGAAAGTTAGCAATGGAGCTTTTGCTTGGGGTATCAGTAGTGAATGCCTATGTAATATATAAGAAAGCAACTAATTTAAAATTGGAATTAGAGAGTTTAGGGAAAATCTTGCTGCATCTCTACTTAGTTTATCTCCTGAAAGAAGACACATACAACCATCAATGCAATCACCACATGTTATAGTGTCCTTTGTTATGAGCAAATTCAAAGAACTGAAGGCCGAGAAGTTGCTAGAAACGGGCAAAACTAGTAAATACTTTATGTGTAACATGTGGCAGTAAACCATTTTTCATCTCGTGCTTTGGACAACATCACACAAAGAAATGTTTCTAATTTTTTGTTTTAGTTTTTATTCTTTGGAATAAAATGTTTATACTCGTAATTCTAATTTTTTGTTTGTGGTTCTATCAAATAAAATGTTTATATTTCTAATCTTTGATTGTACCTTACAAAAACTAAGGCAGAAACGGAAAAAGCAAGAGAATTAATGTCACTGTAAATGTACTTCACAATATGATAAAAAACTTAACAAATGTACCAAGAGAGGGTGGGGAATAAAAACATCGGTACCAAAGATGAGTTCTGATTATATAAAATAAACCAGGCGTGATTCATATATGAGTGACGAGGATCTTTTGAAAATGCAGCTGTCGCTCACATGTGAGTGACATGGTATGAGCAATAAATGCACTGTCACTCACATATGAGTGACATGGTAGAGAATGTGTTAACATTGCGCTATATTTTTGTATATCCCCCATGAGCAGAGTATGGAAAAGTCAGATAAAAAGACCCTCAACCTTACAGATTCAAACATTTAAAGCTGTGATGCATTGTTACAAAATTCTTTGTAATGTTGCCATGGAATTTGGATCAATTTTTACTACTATCTTCTGAGGGTAAATAAAACTACATCTATACCTAATGTATGCAAATGAAATGAACT
Organism: Hofstenia miamia; assembly: GCA_900660155.1. Taxonomy (NCBI): domain Eukaryota; kingdom Metazoa; phylum Xenacoelomorpha; order Acoela; family Hofsteniidae; genus Hofstenia; species Hofstenia miamia. The sequence continues at coordinate 1,960,956 of CABFPE010000026.1, forward strand.
AGCCAAGTTTTAGTTTGACTAGGTACTCTCTCTGACAAAAGCAATATTTCATTGCTAGAAATTAAAATAGTTTGAAATAGAATAACGCTTTGTGGTTACAACAATATTAGTACATTCACTCATTTACATAGATACTGTAAAGGTATCAGCAAACAAACTAAATTACATTGAATCACGTTTAAAAATTTGGATAGCAATACAATTTGAGATCTAGTAGTAGTAGTACTTTAGCATCCGACGCAATGCTAAATGATTTACTGTGAAACCACTGGTGGTTAAATGGCTTAAGTACTTCTTTTAGAGTAATAACAACAACAACAACAATCTTAATTTAATTCGAAAACAGAAAATGTTCTCAACATCCTTGATGAAAAATGACGTCGATACCTCTCTCTTTTACCATGTTAGACTGCTCGCATTCTGGTTCTAAGTCGTTCTGATGGCTATTGACTCCTATTTGGGAGAATGTCATGAAGTATATGATTAGAATTTTTCATCTCAAATTTTTTAGTCTGTTCTCCAATAATTTGGAAAACACTTTTAAAATTCTGAATTATGAGTAATCTCACAGCATTCTGCTGAGCTTTGTCGACTTTCTCAAAGCTGTTATTGGCACGACCAAGCTCTGATAGAGTAGCTTTAGGTCATTTTTCTTGTACCCTATACTACGTAATCTGCATAACATATAAATTTTTCTAGATATTCTTCTGGATAAATTCTCCACGTGTTTTCTGAAGCAAAACTGTTCATCGACTTCTACACCCAATACCATCATGGGTGAACTCACTGTCTTGTTGATGGCTGGTTCTCGTCTCCTGTGCTTCACTTGCATGACTTTCGTCTTGTTCTCATTCAATTGCATTTTGTTGGTAATACAACTGGTCCGAATGTGGTCGATTACTTCGTCTACTCTCGTCGCTCTCTGTCCTTTTTGTAATTTACCATTTAATCCCTCATTGAATTTGAAACTTTCGTTGTTCAAATTCATTTCTCTCTGTTCTTCCCTCTCGTGCCTTGATTAACGCCAAGCGTGATCTCAACTCTTTCGCTATCACTATTTTCATGCCTGCAATGTAATCCTGTTCAATAGTTTACTGACATTGATCCAATTCGTCTTATAACGTTCTCGAATTTCCACTGTACTCGCACCAAATTCCGAATCTACACATCCACCAGAAATATATGAAGATAAAGTTATGAATATATTCTGTCACTTAGATCAATTTTGAAAGTCGACACACAAAGTATGCAGCAGTCCCTCAATTTGGTTTTCGATCAGGAAATGATTCAAAAGGAAAAACTGAAGAATCAATAAGGAGATTGTTGAATCAATGTGTCATCATAGAATGCTTGCTTTCTATACTGGCAAATATATTGGGAGCCAGGGTAATTTTTTCTTTGTAGTTTAGGGCTTCAAAGACTTTTATTTCAGTTGTATTTAGAATCTATTTTATTATAATTAAATTTATATTAATGAAGTAGCAATTAAAAACATACCCAACTTTTTACTTTTTGAGGTGGCATGTAATTTGGATCCAAAGCCTGGGTTCTTGAAAGAACTTGATTTCGCTGGGCAGAAAGTGAAATTCTTCTAACAAAGCTGCGAAACATTGTAGAAAATCAGAGGTTATAGGTTACTCAATAACTTTTGTCTCAACAATAAATCGTTCAAAGGTATTTTGTATTATACAATTGAGAATATTATAAATTTTAATATTTTAAATATCTAACTACAATTATAGTTATAACACAATAATAACATTTTTATAATAATAATATTGCCAACAAGAATTATGTCGAAAACCTACAAACATTAAATGTTGGTGTAAAGGCATATATTGATAGAAGAATGGTTAATTTTTTAATAGAGATCTCTATTATAAATAAATATCAATACTTTTTCCCGTGAGTCATATTAAATATTGAAATATCTGCAAATATGTGTTGTTTATTAGGACTTCATATTCTTACTTTGAAAATTTAGCCTTCACATGTTATGACGTCATCAGTTGCAGTTTCTTCCCACTTGTATGTCAAATATATCATGATGTTTTGCAATGATTCATTTTTCAGCTTGTGAATATCAAATGTTTCGCTGAATTCACAAAAATTAATTTAATTAAATTGCAATAGTCTTTTTAAGATTATTTATCAACTCCATTGGTTTTGGATTACAAAGAAATCTAACGATTATCTATTTCAAATTTGTAGTTATGCTATGGGAGTTCATAACAGTAGAATGATTCAACATACAGGTTGTCGTTCGACACCTGCTGGATTGGAGTGTTGTACTAATGATGCCTCAACAATTCATGTGTGCAAGAAACGAAAATTGCCATCACTTGTCGCTCTTAAATCTAAATTAGTTAAAAGATCACGGCGTCCCGAGCATGCAATGAGAGATTTTATTGCCTCTTGGAATGTTAGAGATGTATATTCCCTTGTTGAAGATTACGAAGCCCTAGCTTCTCTTCGTCGTTTTGTTCTCGCTGCAACACGTGCAAGACAACATGCTGCCACTGCTCGATCTGATTTGGGCAGATTAAAGTCATTATATGATGCGCAGTTAGTGTTTCGAGGTCGTACATATAGCATTCATCGCGCTTTATTTGCTGCTCGTTGTCCTGGTTTACGTTCCCATTTAGAGAATTCTAATGATCCTATTGAAATTCAGTCAACTCCTGGATTGACCTTTCATCACATTGATGTTTTATTAAGTCATGTATATACTGGTCGTGGGGGGAATGGTTTACCTCGTGAATTAGCTTCACAGTTACGAACTCAATTTGGTGCTGTTACTCTGGATGTCAGAAGAGATTTGACTTGGTTAATAAACTCTTTATATTTAGCCGATGCAATGCTAGTGTGGCCTGGAAGCTATTCTCGCTCAGGATCAGAAGGTTATATGTGTCATAAATGCATTCTTGCCGCAAGATCAAGGTTTTTCACTAATTTATTTGCTCGTGATGTTACTAGAATTTCTGTTATTGATGGAAACGTTGTTACTAGAGTTGAGTTGGATGAATCTATTGTACCAAGAAAATATGTTCATGTAATTTTACAAGCAATATACGTGGATACTGTTGATTTACGGCATGTTATCCGTGAACCTCCACACCCTACATCAGGTCAGCAACATCGCCAACAACAAGTAATCAAAGAAGCAATGGAATTATATGAAATTGCCGGATTTCTTGAAATTCCGGTTTTAGCACATGGTATGTTTAATTTTTTTGTTATTATATTATCAATATTAAGGATTACGATTTATTCGAATTTAAAACAGTTATAAAACTTTCAATTGGCGATTTTAAGAGATCTATATTATATAGGAAATGCATATTTTTATTTGCTAGTACCAATTTATGAAACCAATGATTAAGAACTACAGAGCGTTATGAATGGTAAAAGCTATTCCTATTTAGTATTTTACAATAGTTAAAATATATTTTTATTATTTGTTTTTTATGTTACTATATGGAAGTGTGTTCTGTTATGCTTAAGTATATAAACTGGCTTTAAACAATTTTATTGTTTTATAAAAAGAATTATAAGAAATTTGTTTAATTTTTATAATGGTCTAATTAATAATTTCTGTTGATTGATTTCTTTGTTCGCAATTCCTATTTAAGCAAGTTTTTACTAACGTCTAGTATACGAAAACATTTCAGTGGCATATTGGTACTAGCTTACAATATTATTGAAGAAACAGTATTTTTGCCATCAACTTTTTGACGATTTTTATACATTTAAAGAGTAAGTATAAGGTACCTTTTAGGTTGTGAAGATATCATAGTTGGTAACCTTTGTTTGGATAATTTGTGTTCTATTTACCAGTGGAGTATTCAATCGGTTGGCTCAGAATGGGTTTTAAGACAAGTTGTACAGTATTTTATTGATGAATTCTTAACAATTTCGACTTCACAACAATTTTTAAATTTTCCAGTCGAGTTTATTGCCACAGTTTTAAAATCTGATTTTATCCAAGTAAGTTCATTCAAAATTTTTGTTATAGAAATTCCTTTTTCAAAAATTAATATGTATCAATTATCAATTTGCTAGACTCAATTTTCATTTAGTAAGGATGACATAGGCTTTCATTATTTTGAAATTCGCCGTGAAAATATATGATAAAATTCACTGCACATTTTAATGTTTCTGGAAAAGGATTTAATCGAGATTTCCTTTCTAATTGGAACCGTACTTTCCTATCATGCATAATATAGTGAAAACAGTTAAAATGAACATTGTAAATGTATGTTTTCTTTAGGCCTCCGAATTGGATATTGTTAAAGCAATACTAAGATGGGGTGAATACCAACAAATCAAAGCAATTGAACAAAGAGGTAGTAGATATATTTTATACATAAATACCTGTGTTCGAATATGGCATTATCGATATTGTTAAACTGGGCTTTAATATGATATACGAGATACATCTATAGGAATTTTTGTTGTTTCGAAATCTGTATGAGTTAATTTAGACCTAATAATTCATTCTTCAGTTTTTCAACATTATTCTTCTGTTGTTATGGTTTAATGGTTTATATGCTGCGATTATGCTTCAACAAATCATGTAACTAATGGCCTTTGACGTGATAGAAGCTAATTTAGACACCATTACTTTACTCTCAGGTATTTAACTGGAATAAAAATTATCGTAAGGTTTTCTAAAATTGCTACAATAATGTACTTGCAAACCTTGGAATAGGGTCATTAAAAAAATCTCATATTCCACAATAGTGGCAACGGTGCCCGAGTTCATAACTATTACTTGAACAGGGCATTGTCATTTCTTCAATTGAAAGTCCTTTTTTCTTTGATCTCGTTCGGTTTAGCAAAATATTGACTATGTTGACTATGGAAATATTTTTCTCGAAGTTGCTTTAGTGCAGAGTATGTCATAAAGCCAGTAAATTATATTTTACAGTAATCAATTGTTATCAAGCTGCTATTGCTATAAGAGAGTACACTTGGTCATTCCCAAGAACACCAAGTCACTTGTTGTGAGAAAACAAAGCTGCTGTATTTGCTTGGAGACGACCACAGTCAATATGTTTGAGTTGTACAAAAAGCAATTTACAAAACAGAATGTGGAACCATCAACCAATTTTTAATATCGAAAAGTATTTACTCACTAAATTTTTCCTTTCATCTACCATAGAAAGATGGTTATGAAGTTGGTAAGCGATATATAAATTACAATGAAGAGGAGGAGCAGAAAGAAAACTGAAGAGCAGGCAAATGCGTAGAGGCGATTCGGGAAATAGAAAATAAAATTCGGGTGGATAGAAAATGAAATTCGTCATTATTATTTTTATTATTTGGTCTAATAATATGTAGATAAGCTAACGAATCCAAACCTTTCTCTAAGCGTGGTTTAAATGGTTGCATAGGTACCAAAGATTGATTTATTAAGGAATGTGATCATCTAAAAGATAATCAAGAGATATTTTGTTAACTTCTTGTCTCTTTTGAAGAATCTAACAGTTTGCAAAAACTCGATTTATGTAAATTTCATTGGCCATTTCCTCACATTATATAAAATTTTATATAATGTAATATATCATTCAAGAAAGTCAACCACGCCCATCATTCAATTGTATTTTGCAACAATTAAGGGCTGTGGAACTTCTAAAGACGTTTTTCATTCTTATAAAAGTATTATTCATGAACACTTAATTGACCTCCAGTTGGTTGACCACAACTGAGCATCTTCACATTAGCTATTTGTACATTTAAAATCCGAACCAGCAGTGTTAGTACAAACCTGAGCTTTGCTTAATTTGACAACGCATATTGAAGAAATTAAATCTTATCAACTCTTCCCTTGAAGAAAAATACATTGGAAACAAAGCACGATTCCGACTTTGAATTCACTTATATCATAATTTCAATTTTTACATGAATAGTGTTTTTAATCAATGTGAGAGCCAAAAATTGCTTCAATTATCCAAACTGTCTGAGAATCTGTTATTCAGATAATTCAGAATTCACTGTAGTACCAGCATAAATTATTCCAAAAATGGAAAAGCTGGTGAATTTTTTTGGAGAAACCATATTCTTAAATTGTCTCAAATTTTATGTATTATTTTGCTATAATTCACATGGGCATTGGCTGGCCTCCCAGATTCCATTATTTTTGTTTGGGTTGGGCCCGTTAATTTGGGTTTGAGTTTGAAATTTTGACCCATTTACTAATATGTCTTTTGTTAATAATATTAAGAATCGCGTATTAACTAAATATGTTAACTTATAACGCGTCATTTTCAATTAGTGAATCATCAATATTATTTGAATCATGCAAAAACTCTGAAGGAGGTAATTCACTATTATTTATTTCTTTTGATAACCGCTCATTAATATCGCTTTCTAAGTGATCATTCCTCCAATCAACTGTAACTAAATTTTGTACGAATTAAAAATTGCTCATTTATAATTATAAATATATTTTTAGTCATTCAACCTTAAATTTCAAAGGTCGGGGGTGTTATTATTATTATCTAATCAAATGGAATATTTGAAAGCAAATTTCAAATGTTGAAGCTTCCTTAATTGCTTTTTTTACTGACAACTCGTCTACAACAGAAAATCATGGCACTAAATTGCGAGATAATGCTTACTTTTATGAAGAGCAATTTACTGTTTTAATATTAACTAATAAAAGTCAATTTTTCATTGTATATATTTCACAATTAGTGCAAAATTATGTACTTTTTCTTTGTAATATTTTAGCATTTGTTTGATTTTAGAACCCAATATTGTAAGCTCAACTGTTCATAGTGTCTCTAAGAAGGGTGTTCGAAGAAAAGACCTGGATGACGCTGAATTAAGGGACATCCTTGCGCCATTGACCCAGCACGTTAGAATTTGGCATGTTCTTCCTCTTAATGCTGACGTTTTCCAATCAGCATTGCGTCGTGGAATCTTTCAAAATCAGTTGAATGGAGAAAAACTAGAAGGTATCTTATCATTCTTTTTCTTAAATATTGTGCATTTAGTTTTCTATTGAAATACATAGAGAGCATGAAAGCTGTCAATAAATATTTTTATTGTATATGAGTAAACTTATAATTTTAATCTCATTTATCAAAGTGAGTAATATGTTGGTCACATGTAGTTAGTCAACCAAAACTAAGCTCTTTATAAACAAATTACTCTTTATTGCACAATTTTATTTTTAATTTCCGATTCCTTATTAATGTGGAGACTTTGACGACACTGTGCACTTTGCAATACCAAATGATTTTTGACTTTCAAATTCGAGAATTGTTACAAGTGCAATAAATTGATAGCTACTCTAAAGCAGGTAACATGTCAGGCTAAATCAGACTTGTCAACGAGCCGTAATTTCTAAGCTCGGCTCGGCTCGTTTAAATTTTGTGTAAGTTCGGCTCGGCTCGCCACAGAAAGTCTTTCAATGAGGCTCGTTTCAGTTCGGTATTTCTTTTAAAAATATTGTACTCTCAGAATTTTTTCAATTGCTCTTCCTATTATTTAATAAACATTTCTAAAATGCTATTATAAGTAAGGAATATTGAATGAAAAAATAAGAAAAATCTGCATAATCAAATTAACAAGCAGCACTATAAATTTGGTTTGCTTAAAAATGGCTCGTTTTGGGCTTGTTGTATATACAATGCGCTGCTCAAGCTCGGCTCGTTGACAAGTCTGGGCTAATTGGTAAACAAAATGGGAAATATTTTCCTTACATATAAATATATTTAGCTGAATGCCCGCAACTGCCCAAAAATATTTATTTTATTCTAAAATCTGTAAAAGTTTTGGAAAAATTAGTTCATTCCACATATTAATGACATGTCAGACATTGTTTTCTCAGCATAAGAAATAAAAACTGTCGACATTTTTCACGCATCTAGCGTTTTGTGTTTTTTTCATTATTTGTTGTATTTGATTTAAATACTTTGATATTTTTTAAAACTGCTATGGAATTGTGATCTATCAATGTGCACAAAAAACGAAGAGGTTTAATTTTGTCATGATGTGTAAACGTAAAAATCTACAAAGGAATAAATCAATTTCAGTCTATATTTTGAAATTGGCTGATATTGCACTTGCTCATATGCAAAATGGCTTTTTTTTATTAGTCTATGCAAGTGTTGGTCGACATAAATTATTGATTTATATCGAATTTATATAATGGACTAATTTAAAGCACATTATTTGTTCAATAATTGATTTAAATCAACTACATTGAAAGAGATACTAGTGGTGTATACTAATTGTTTAAAATTTAAACTTTAAATTCACAGCCGTGCCCGCCCCCAAAGCATTTGTCCGATCGTCCGTGCCCGTAAAATAAACAATAGCCCGCCCGTAAATCTTTAGGTCCACCTGCGCGCAGCGGTTTTATGCAGCCCACAACCCGCTCGTATAAATCTATGTCCACCTGCATGATTGTTCAGCTTAGACGTAATAGTTAAACAATTGTTGCTGATCCATTTTAAATAGAAATTAGATTGGGGAAATTCAAATTGTTGCAAATTTATCACACTTCTCGTTAAAATTTCTCCGGCAACAAAACTTGTACCGTTTGTATAGAAGCTTAAACAAAGTCAAACAGGAAAATGAAAATCTAGTTGAAATATGATACATTTTATAGATGCGCATGCGCGGGTTTTGTCCACATTTTAAATTAATTTCCTCAAGTCTAGTACAAAATTTGGGACACATCTATTTCTACTCTCGGTAGGCAAAACAGCGTATCTCGAGATACGTTGTTCTTCCGGTAAATGTAAAAATTTATCTTAAGCATTTAATCTTAAAAAATATAAACATGTTTAAACGCGTAAAAGTGAATTTGAAGAACAACGTAATTCGAAGTTTTTCTCCTTAAAATTCTGTTAAAACAATGTATCTCGAAAATGTTTTCTCGCTGCCAATTAGCTGAACATAGATGCATAGACTTTTGATTGTTTGATTCTCTTGGACTTTTATTATTGTTGATTTATTAGTTAGCATGACGTTTTTCGTACTCTAGGCTTGCAATTTTTTATAAATTTGTACTGATAACCAGTATCAAAGAAATTTAACCAAAGTGCATGCCATCTACGATTTATATTTGCAAGATTGTGAATTTTGTTTCCATCGTCCTTTTTGACGATATACACAGCGGTATATGATACTAGTATTGATATAAGGCTTTTGTTATAGTTTCGCATAAATGGTCTAACCTCCAAAAACATTACAGTGCCAGTTAACAGATGATATAATTAAAAATAATAGATTTCTGATCAGCAGAGAAAGAGGAGACAAAAGAAAAATCTTATAAAAATTCACAAATTCTTATTGTGTTGAGTAAGAATGTCTAGAAATTCAATATTTATTCGCTTTAGAAAACATAAAGGTGTTTATGCAAAACAGTAAGAATGACATCACATTTATATTGAACATAGTATCATATTGATTAGTAAAAAATATTCCTCAAAATCCCATGCATCCCCTTTATACAGCCCTAATGACAAACGCGCCATACATAGTAAATCAAACAATGTTTTTTCAACTACAAAATACACTAATCATATAAAATAAGGTTTATAAAAATCAGTGTGTTTGTTCAAAACTTTAAAGTGGTTTTTCTCACAATTGTTTTCCAAAATACATTATTTTGCCTGTCGAGGTTAGATGTGTAATTGTGTTTCCATGTTATGGTAAAAAATTTATGAAAAAAAGATTTTTGTTTTTCAAGTACATGAAAATATTCATATTTTTTCTCAAAAAATTCAAATCCTTTTCATACCTGGTGTTCTAAAGCCATGATATCGTCAATTCTCTCCTGTTCGAAATCAACAACTTAACTTGAACTAATTTTTTCAGCTTTTCAATGAACACAAATCAGGCTATTAAAATTATTTATTAAATTATATTTGAAGAATTATATCTGAATGTTTTCTAATATTTATGAGCTGGGAAGTTTGTTTGGGTTAAAATCAAAATTACATAAAATCCAATTTTTTAATTTATATCGGATTTTTTCCCTAAAATGGAATATCCACCTTAAGCGATATTAGTGTTATGTATATATGATGTATTTTTCGATGCATTTCCATTCCATATATTTTACACATACATTAAATATTGATGATGGTACAATCATTTTTTACCATGCAGTTTTCTTCATACCATACGCGCATTTATCATTCCTAATAATTTTAATCTCTGTTAATTATGTAAAAGTTAAATGAGTGCATACATGTAAAGACACATTTTGCACTGATTTTTAGATTTCATTATCTATTTATCAAGTAAACAAGAAAAGTGCATAGCTCTTACTCTTTTCAACTCTTCAGTATCACAGGCAATTTTTCTCACAAATGGAATTTGTCAAGATAAACTTAGTTTAATGAAAATTGCCATATGGCCTACAATCTACTTCATTTTTTAAATTTAAATTCTGATGTTGCTCAATACATCAATTTTCAATGAATTACTAATTAACAATCAATAATTGAAGCAGGTCTGTAAATAGGCATCGAAATCATCAGCAGTCGCCGAAAATTTATTAGACTAAATTACGTGTGATTATCGAGATAAATGGCAACAAGACTTTTTTATTTTGCACATTAACCCTCAAACGCATAAGCTGGGTCCCCGGGGACCCAGAGAGCACATTTTACGAGAATATTCCTAGAATGAAAAATCTTAGAAAAGAAAGCTTTTGTGTTATCCTACCCTTGAACAAGAGCAACCACATAATGTATTTGAATCAGAAAAATAGTAATGTTTTCGCAACTTTAAATTAGTGAAACATTATGGGAAGTGCTGGGTCCCCCGGTTCCAAAATCGATCAGTTGATATAGTTGAAAAGCGCTAGTAAGAAAGTTATAATAAATTAAAGCATTAATAACGGAAAAGGAATATTAATTAAAAATATAATATAAACATTGGGATATAGAATTAAAGGAGCTCTAAAGAATGGTGAAAAGAGCTAAGAAATTGGATAAGAATTGAAAGAGTAATGGCTTTCAGAAGTTGTACTAGTTAGTATAGAAATTCAACAAGAGAAGAGAAAGGCAAGGAAGAAAGCCATAATGTGTAGAGATGAAGTCATCCAAATATAGTACTTTTAGACAGATTCCAAACTAATATTATACAGATTGTCATCCAAATATTGAAATTCACTATTTTGTTTCAGATCTTTAGTAATAAATAAAAGTTGTAATAGTATAAACTAATATTGGTGCACAAGAGATATTGATGCACTATTTTTTGACGGCATAGCTAATAGCTATGTGATTTGGGCCAAGTTGTCATTGAAAAATCAGCTCATATAGCTTTGAAATTCGAACGATTATTTGTCGAATCAATTTTCAATTGACAAACTCGCTCTCTGACAGACATTTTGATCGGAGGATGCGTCGGCAACGGCGATTCACAGCGGTGGAAGCCGC
>CABFPE010000026.1:1974274-1994793 GCA_900660155.1 Hofstenia miamia
ACAGGTGTATACAGGTTCGTGAAGATAGAAAATCCTCCCGCATCTGCAACAAATGTGGCCAGTGTGTCTGCGCTGAGCACTCAAAAAAAGAAGAATTTTTTTACTGCAAGCGCCCACGATGTACATGAACAATAATGTTCTTGGCTTTTTTTTATAATAAATGGTCTTGTTTTTCTTCAAATACTCTTTTTCTTCATAATATATACTTTAGAAAGGTAACCACTTAAGTTCCTTATGACTGCAAATTGGTATATTGCTATAAACTGTAAAATTCAATCATGGGTCCCCGAGGACCCAGCTTATGCATATTTGTAAGTCAAAAAGCTTATGCATTTGAGGGTTAAATTGCATAACAAAAGTCTAACTCAACTTTATTTTCTCAAGGTTCTGTGTTTGCTGTTCTCTTCTTCCTCGTTGCTATCAACGACCTACTTCAACTCATCCTGTCTACTGTACGTCGATGGCACTGAGATTTTCAACTTTTGTAGTACATTTGCCTCCAATATTACCTCTGATCTTGAGCTTTTGTCTACTTGGTCTTGATTTTAGCCTAACCAAGACATGTGGTATTTTTTCTTTGTCTCCCCCCTTCTGATCTGACTCTATCTGTGAACTTTTCTCCTGATCATACTCAATCCGGAGTTCAACTGGCTGAAAACTTAAATTGGTCTGGACATGTGTCCTTGCGCTTCCGCAATGTTCCCTTTAACCCTTTCGAGTCGAACGGGAACTATAGTTCCCGATAATGTTTACATGAGGCTAACGGGAACCATTAATCCCTATAAAAATCATAAAAAAGTCTTCTGAGGTTTTAAATATAGCCTACTAAATATGCATCATACAGTTTTTATAATAAAAATTAAATTACCTAGGTTCAGACTTGAAAGGGTTAATTCCGTGCTGTGAAACTCTCTTTGTTCAAATCAATTCCTCGCGCCATTCTTTTCTAAGCTTCTCCCTGTTGGTGGCCTTATGAACTTTGATAACTAAGTTTCTTCTAATGTAGACATTTTAGCTGTTATTGTAGTAAATTCGATAACACAAAGCCTTCTTAAATTGGAAGTCTTAAAAGATACAACTGATGAAAATCATTCCAACATCAATTTATACATAGCGTAATAACTTTTTTATCAACGCAATAATTTATTGTCAAAATTTAAAAGTGGGGGTACTATTTATTAAACAGATTTACCTTTTAGTAATAGTTAAATGGTCGGGTTTGATTACGCATGTGAAAACCAGAAATATGTATTCACGAATATTATTGAATTAATAATAATGCGGTCGTTTTGAAGTTTAGATTTGACTTGAATTAGATGTTGAACACGTAGGAATTAAGTCTTATTTTATACATTTGTTATGAACTTTTCAGTCTTAAATACATGGTTTCTGTTTGTTTTTCGAAAGACTTGGCTCTATTTAGACGAAATACCATGAGGCCTGAAAACGGGTCACAGTTTTTGGAACCGATCCACAATCCGAATAATATGTAGACCCGCCCTGTCTTCCAAAATTAAACCCAGCTGGACTCGACTTGCTCATTTGCACAAGGCCAATTCAAAAGCTAAAGCTAATAAATTGAATTTAATAAAATAGTAGAACATAATATATTAGTAAGAAAACGAAAACACCCAGATTGGCTCGTGATTATTTATGAAACTAGCTTGCACTCCAATCAGATATCGATGTCATGCCAATTGGATTAGATCCGAAAACGGCAACATGTCACCAACATTGAACAAAAGCATATATTTTCACACATAACTAGCTAGCCAATAATGAGAATTAAATACTTTGCAATGGAAGTTGACCCGAAGGTCGGGTCGACAGTTTCCACCCCTGGTTACCACGTGTCAATCAATGCAATTGTTTTTTATTTTTCAACAGGACTGGCTGAAAAAAACAAGGGTGTTTTAAATCATGTTTAAAACAGTGCTTTGTACAAGTGTTTTTTTCAAAGATTTTTTTCAATGTTTGTTTTCAACGTATCATTATAAAACGCTGATAATAATTTTGACAATCAAATCTATTATTTGAATTTTATGTTGTCGCCCCTTCCAAAAGAATCAATTGAGATAGCTGAATTGGTACTTGGCCTTTCACCCTCAATGGTTTTCGACCATGGGATATGTGCAGTCTCACCTACGGAACAGCCCTTCTAACGAGAAAGTTCATAAACTGTCTTTCTGCTGTCGTATTTTAAAGGACACTTGAATATGAAATGTTATATCATTGTACTCTGCATATATTAAACAAAAAATTTTTCTGATAAAAACGTGTTTTAAACAAATAAAACAAATAATACGGTTTTTCGTTTTTTTCTAAAAAAACAACATTTTGCCAGCCCCGTTTTTCAACGTCCAATAATGGTTCTGTTTGGAAATCAATTGATTCATTGATTCATAATTCATATGTCAATATCGCAAATCGGCTTCAAATTTATTATGTGTAAACACTTGTTCACACATTTTTTCTAAAAATAGATGTGAAATGTACAGTACTTTGTTTTATAATCAATGTACAACAAATTAATTTTGCAATATTATTTTAGAGTTGTTGATATTGAAATTTCCAAAAATTGTTTGTATGATTACATTATCATGCTAGTGTCAAATTAATCATGGATGTTATCGGCGTATATTTTTAGTCTAGTAATCACTGTCATATAATGATCACATACAATTGTATTAGTGTTGTTTGTTTACCATACGTCCATCACAAACACTCTGAACAAATTCACGGTTAGTTTACAGTAAACATTGTCTGCTAGTAGGTAAACATTTTCGAAGTTTGTAGTACGTCTGCCGTTATGTTGCTCGCACAATTACATTACACTTAGAATTGTATGACCTGACATTAATTTAATGTACACGAGAAATTATTGTCAATTTCTTTGATACTTTCTATCTCTTGGTCTGGCTGAGGTTAAGCCGATGGTATCGGCTTTGCTAAAAAGTGACATAAAATTCTACTTGAAGTTGATTTATTTAACTTGTAATACAACAAAATAATGTCCAAATGTTATCAAACAAAATGTAATGTTATGGAGAAGTATGATAAGCTTCAAAGCAATCTGCATGTAACCCAACATTACATGTAGCACATTCATAAACTGTTCTCTTTCTACCAGCACCTGACTTTTTGCAGTGAACACAATCTCTCTCTGGTGTGTGCTTGGCATTTGATCCATGGACTCGTCTGATTAGATGCGTACCCAGTAAACGTACTGCAGTTGGTTTTCATGAAGAGTTTTGGAATAGAATTTTGATGCATATGAATTCGTCTCTAAAACAACATTTTCAATCATGTCTTCTGTCACAAAGAGATTGAATAAGGAGATCGGAGATAAAATATCCTCATTACTAATGGTCATTTGTAATCCACACTGACCTTGGAAATTGGGAATTGTACGTTGAACAGGATCCATCCAATCGTCAAGATTTACTGTTTGAAGTTCATCAATTTCATCATGTTGTAAATTTAGTAATTCATCAGCAGCTTCAATGTCACTGTCTGTAACTTCTGCCATTTCACAACACAAAAAGTTAAGAAAAGAAGTATCTAGTATGTATTGTAAAGAGGTAGAGGGATACTCAATCGAACAATGGTTACACCAGTACAAGGAATATCACAAAATGAATAATGTAAGCCGATTGGATCGGCTTTTGCATGTATAGTCCAATCAGAAAATGGGATTGCTCATCAAGCTGTAGGTATGCCTACAAATTACTCCTTTCCTAGACAGTAATCAATAGCTCTGAGACGCAGAAACTTTTGTACTACAAACTAGTTATAGCCGATTCTTTAGCGAAAAGCCGACCCCATCGGCTTTGCCAGACTAAGAGATAGATGTACGTCCTAAACAATAGTTGTATTTTGCAACTATCGCAACATATTGCAATGCATGATTGCTTCCGAGAATAATATTGCAAGAATATATTTTCAAAGAATTGTCATTGTAAATATTGTGTTTCAAATTTTGTTTGGTATTCTGTATCCAGGGGAAGAAATTCGCTTTTGTGGAAAGGGTGGAGAATATATAAAAAGATATTTCACTAAAACTGCCTTTATGCACATGTCTCGACAATATTGCAGTAATCTTTCCGGATCTACATATCAGGACCATGGAGAGGGGGTGCAGTCCGTTCATTTTACTTAAAGGCCATGATGTCTATAGTGGCCTAGAGAGTGCTAATACATAACATCTAACCCATAAATATGAGGAAGGTATTTTACCTAGAATGTTAGCGTATACACTTACACGCGATTTCTATTACCGAAAGTTAAACACGTTGTAGTGGCGTTACAGTGAAGACTTGCTATTACTTAATTGATTCTTATGGTTTATTCGTATGGGTGGGAGGGAGCCCATAGGTTAAGTAGACATTTTCTTTCAGTTTCCCTGCTAAATATGTTAACAATTCAACTTCCCAGTTCAAGAATGGGTTAACTAGGAGATTGTGACTTACAACTGATCCCGGCTGCTATAAACCGTTTCTTCACAACTCCAAAAAGGTTCAACTGCTTTTCAATGTTTCTGCCATGAAAATTCAAATTGGAACTGAAATGTGAAAATTCAAGAGCGCTGTGGGCGTGTAACTTATGTGTTCACGTGATATAGCTCATTTTGGAACTGTCATCGGATATGTCAGTTAAATCATACTAGAAATGGCATGCTATGTGGTTTTTACATTGAATGCGTGCAGAATCACCTTGGATTTGTGACAATGAATTGGTGTATTGTTTGAGATGTTTTGTATTGTTTTTACCCTACCGTCTGTGTGATTGTACATATATTTACGAGTCGCTGTTACCTAGGCTAATATTAATAAAAACAACAACAATTTTATTTCATATTTTTGCATGCAATGTCATCGTGTGCACTAACGCAAGATAGAAGTATTTAACTTGAAGGATCCAGGTCTCGACAAGCTGCATTGAGTCCTTCTGAGATTTTATCCCAAATATAAGGACTACTTGCCAATACAAGCCTTTTATTCCTCTGATATACAAGGAGTCTTACGAATACTTAAGAACTTCTACTCATTGCGAATCTGATGTTATGCCGCAATTTTGTTTTTTAGCTATTTGCCGGCTATTTAGTTTAAGTAAAAAAATGATCTTACTTTCCAAAATATCTGCAACTGAGTTTCTTATAGTTCGACCATGGATTAACTATTCATTATAAAACTCGCAGTTCAAAAATGATCTAAATTTATATACCATTCTACGTAATATTATTTAATAAGAAACAGAGCAGGAATGCTTATAGCAAAACAAGCGTTTCGACCATACAACGAACCGATATAATCTTGCAAATTTTGGCAAAAAATTATTTTCTTGAATTCTTGAATTATAGTGTTAATACATTCTACGATTTTCATGCAATGTAATTATTCAGTTTTTGAAAATTTTCCACTTTCAAATTCTCCATCAATTGTGAATTATCCTTTGTTTGAGTTAGAAGGTACTTGCTAAGCGTATGCAATCTACATCAGGACAGATGTTAACTTAGTTGATACTATACTATCTTTTCGGCGCATTTCAAATGTGAAAGTCATCTTCAATAACTTGAGAGATTTTGGAGAATGACATAAAGAAGGTTTCCAGGAAGATTGCCATATAGAAGTTTCAACGACTTAACTCACTCATAAAAATGATTTATATGTGTCGTAAAAACATTAAACAATTGAAAGAAAATTTATGGAAAACTGAGGTCCTGTACATTTTCGTCATCTGACCTATCAACAATTTCTCAACTGATTCTTCAATGATCTATCAGGGTTGTTTTAATCGATTTTTAGAACTGTAACAAATTCAATGGTATATTTTGCCACTGCATCCATCCAAAAATTCAGATCATAGTGCAATGCATAATGGGTGGGATCAATGTAAATTATCTAAAACGCATAAAGCTGCTTATTTATTGAATTGTCTTAATATTTAATTACTTTTGCACTGCTTACAAATTGTACTTTTAGTTACTTATGATTATTTTTTTCACTCAAGCACTTTTAGTTTTTCAAGGCGTCGAATAATCAAACAATTAACTACTGCAATTGAAAATTGTATATATTATGTATAGATTATCAATACTTCTGTTGTGTTTCCTTACATCACATCAACATTCATTTGCGAAATAAATTCAATTTTTAATATATAATCGCTCGACATTAAATACATCAGTACTTAACAGAAAATATGTATCACAAACTTCAATGTTCTCTAATAACAGTTAACTGAAATTAGTAAAAAGCGAGATGTATCAAAATTTATATTGAATATTTGTTTAACGCGGGACTTATAATTTTATTTGTTCCAAGCGGTAGCGAAAATGTAGCAATCAATTCAAAGTATGTATAAACATACAAAGTATACTAATTTGTCGTCTTCATTTTTACTAGAACGAATTTGCATGTTATTAACAACCTCTTTAAGTCTCCACGCTACTTGCCAAGTATCTCAAGTCGCAATAGACATCCATTAGTAGCGTCGATGTTTAATGTGCTGTTCTGAAAATAGTATTACACACTCAATTTTGCCTGTTTTACGAAATATGTTTAACATTATTGGTAATGATTGTGAAAAATTGTAAACAAAAAATTTTCCAATTGATAAACAATGAAGAAATGTGAATTTTATCGAACTGAATATCTTTCAGAAAATTTTGGGGAAATCTTGTTGAGAATCCGGAACCTATGTTTGTAAGTCACTCTGATCTATACATGCGTGGATGTATTGTTTTTTATTTTTGAACAATCACAGGATAAGTCGTTAATAATGCCATTGATATAACTACCAGGAGCGAATTTAGGGGGGCTTGCGCCAGCCCCCCCCCTTGGGGCAGGACAATTTCAACTCATTCTCATACGATCTGATCGATGTATTGATGAACAGTCTTTTTGTTTGACATAAAGTGCAAAAAAGTCGATCAATTCATAATTACTCAATTGCTTTATTTATTTAAACGCTTGTTTAAATTTGTACATCTTTAACTGCAATATATAATCCAATTTCTTAAAACATTTCCAAGAATCTTTTCACAATTATCATATATGCGCGGACGAGCACTGCATTATGCTAAGAGGGTGAAAAAAATTGCCTAGGCCTATATATCTCGGATAAGAATGGGCCTCCTTTTAGAAATTCTCGATACGCGCCTGGTAACTACACAACAAATATTTTTGTACAGCTTAGAATATTTTTTCGTCATATCGTATTATGTCAACTCATTCTCTGCGAATTATTATATAAATTTAATTGCAGGCGCCGTTTGCTTGTTCATTATTTGCACCATGACTTTTACTGTGCAGCACATCAGTTTTGCTCAGTGAAAAATCCATGAGTTCATTACCGATGATCCAAAGCCGCGTTTATGAATTGCATGCCTATTCTTGATAACAGATAACAATTGAAAAGTACCTTAAAAATTGTGAAAGCTTATGAATACGAGATATTGAGGTTAAGCTGTATCCACATTTTTCATATCATAACTTACAGTTTTATAGTAATTTTGATTTTTGTTAAACTTACTGTTGTTATGTGGACCATAATGAGAACTAATGAGAACTTATTTTTATACAACGTACACGTTATTTTAACTACTAAGGCCACGCTTAGACTAGTGATTTGCTCAAAATGGATCTATCACATTTTGAGTGAATCGCACGTCTAACCACCCGAGATAATTAGCGATGTGACGATCACGAAGAAATCGTGCGCGTTCGATTTCCTTGTGATGGTCACATCGCTAATTATCTCGGGTGGTTAGACGTGCGATTCACTCAAAATGTGATGGATCACTTTTAAGCAAATCACTAGTCTAAGCGTGGCCTAAAGTGCATGTGCAATTTAAGATTGAATTTTCAGTTTTTAAAAACATCTATCTGGATATACAAAATCAGGATAGTGTATATAATTGCATTTGTTCAGACTCAATGCGCATTATTAAAGGGAAATTTAGTTCTCGATAGCGAATGCAATGATCTCGGGTTAAGTGAAGTGGTCATTAGTGTATTATGAGGCGCCTATTCGGGGTTGTCTCTCGCCATCTGTACCACTCCGCCACACATGCCTATTTATTCTGAGTGGGGGAATTGATAATCAGTACAGCAGTTGAACGTAAACATTGCTTTGCATTATTCTATCAAAGTATTCGCCAATTTACGTTTGAATTCCTAACGAATTACTATCAATTCCTTTAGTTACACGATTTTAATTTAATTCACATGGCCTCTTTATATTTGGTATTCAAGGATTTGTGTATGTATATTTTCATCTAAACCAACAACACTAGGTTAGATAAACATATGAAACAGGTCTTCTATTGAATCTCAATATTTTAATTCCCTTGCCGTTTTTCGTCACCCACCAAATTGAAATATGTTACTTTGTCATTCGGAGCAGATTTTTAGTTTTCATTTATATTAACCAAACGTTCGCTAGCTTTGTTTACATTGTACATTATATTTCAATTTTAAATCGTTATTTCGTATGCTGAATTAATAAATAGATTCAAAGGCCTTAAATTGATATATAAACGAAGAAAAAAAGTATATTTTTAACAAATGTAAGACAGAATTTAGCACGCCAAGAGCCTTTGCGCTTTAGATATAGTTCTTAGTTTTTGAGCGTCTGATTTTTTATAAAAATCAATGAACTGATAAGCAATAGTGAACATGGATGAGAATCCATTCGAATTCTGAAAAAATAGATATTGCTTCTACATCCGACCGCATCACAACCATCTCAACTGTTTCCGGTGCAAGTGGCGCTCAAAGATCCGTCAGTGTCCCCCGCTTGTTGCTCTTGTAATGCATTAGCCACAGTTAATACATGCTTTGTCTACAATTGGAAACTAATTTTTTTATCGTTTTAGTTTTTGTAATAAAATCGTCTTCAGGGCTAGTTGCTTCCATAATTGCATTCACAAAGTATCCGTATGTTTTTTTTTCCAACTCGCATCCGCGAGGATTGTGGATATCTGCAATCCGCGGCCTTCTTTGTGATCTTTTGTGTACTGTTAATTTAATAATATATTTTATTCAATATACCGATGTTCAATATCTACTTCTACTCAAGTCATAAGTTTTATAATCACATAAAAAAGCGCGTTTCAAATAATATATACGTATAATGGAAAGTTCCATGTGACGATGTTTTTCATTAAAAAATGCATTAGGTGTAGACCTATATTAAATTGTAAGATTAGGGTTTGAAATTCGCAATCTTTATTATTGCTGTCTGAGAATGCTTGAATTTCATAGATTTTCCTCCTTTAGCATTAAGAGATTTTAATTCTTAGTTTTACAAGTCACAAACCAATTTTCATGTAATAAAGCAAGACAATTGAAATATCAGTTAGCGATTTTGGCTGTCTTTAAATCGTTAAATCCGAAAAATCCCAATATTATAAATCCCACTGATGACAAATTGGTACACATTTTAGACAAATTCATCCGAATTTTGCGCTACGTAACAATGATATTGAATAGCGCCGGCTGCTGCGGACACGTGAAACTAGGAGCAATAAATTTTGGTGAGGCAGAACTATCAGGCCGGCTTATTTAACGGTAAACAAACTAAAACTAGTTGTTTGTAATGTCATAAATGGAGTAAACTAAAAAATGGAATCGATATAGTTGTCACCTACCTATTGATTGGAAGGCTGGCCGGTGTCCGTATCTGGGCATTAATGCATTCATCACATCAACCTCTAAGATGTGATAGGTATTATTCGGACTGTCCGACTTACTCTATTGATTGGAAGGCTGTCCGGTGTCCGTATCTGGGCATTAATGCATTCATCACATCAACCTCTAAGATGTGATAGGTATTATTCGGACTGTCCGACTTACTCTATTGATTGGAAGGCTGTCCGGTGTCCGTATCTGGGCATTAATGCATTCATCACATCAACCTCTAAGATGTGATAGGTATTATTCAGACTGTCCGACTTACTATTGGAGTGATTTTGCAACCTTCAATCGCGCAGACACACCCCGGCGTCTGCTGATTTCTTGATTTGTTTTTAAATGTCATATTAGCGTAATGGGTTCGTTGGACTCTTATCAAATTCAATCATAACTTCCTTTCATCAGCTAACTTTATGAGATGACACATGTGAAAGCAATTTATCTCTCGCTCGCTCGCAGGGTAAATATGACTAATCGACTATTGATAGTGGGACTTTGATTTATTTTATATCTTGGAGGCATATTGTTTAGCAATCTACTTTCAATAAATTTTGATAATTGCTTGTTATTCTGTTTATCATTAATTTTCTTGAATTTAGTAAAAACCGTTACACCAATTCATTATTTTTGTTGATATTGTCAACAATAACTTTCACTTATTACTTTTCATTTAGAATTCAATGGACTCTACTTCTATAAACAGAGTGCTTGGCTACGGCATCCCTGTCATGGCGAATATGTTCGACCTCGACTTTACATGCCTTACGTTGAGGAATGCAAGGTATGTTACATACACTAATGGACATAAAGGTTGGGGCACACTATTTGACGACATATTTCTGTAAAGATTCAAATTGTAAATTTGATTTTCCACACCAGGGTGAATTTTTTTTTGGGAATTTTATATTAACTGTTTTATCAGAAATTTAGTTTTCAATGTATACCCCTGGAAAGGGACCTTTTCGAAACTATCTTCATAAATGCACAAGAGTTTTGAATTTTAATAACTTTGAAACTTCTGATTACAATCATGCATAAAATTAAAACTCCCAACAAAAAAATTTACAATTTGAATCTTCTAAGGTAATCTTTTGTCAAATAGTATGCTCCAACCTTTACTTCCATTACTGTATCTTCGAAAGATCCTTTCTTGAATGAACATTATATAATTTATCGGGGCTTTTGCGTTCAATGCCTAAATTTTTTGAAAAAATGTGATTTACATTTATCAAAGAAAGTTTTGCTTCCATTAATTACCAAAACAATTTTATGTTGAAAACAGTACATTAAACTACATTTTTGTAATTTCTGTAAAATCAGAAGGATTTGTAATATTAAACTGCTTCTTAGATCATTGATGCATTTTGTATTTTCTCCCTGCGGTGTCAGATTCATTAAAACTGACTTCATTGCCTATCTGCTGCTTAAATCGCACTTAATTTTCCGTGGAGACGTTTGTTTGAATCTCTCTGCATTGCAACTATTGATTTTATCGAAAAAGAAATTTGATTGAAACATGCGTTTTTAATGCTCTATTGCCTCGAGTCATTATTGATTTTATTGGAATCGGGAGGCTAATTCGATTGCATTTACGCATTAAAATGACTGTTTGTGTTTTTAAACTCGAGTGAGTTTAGCCACACTTGAACAGTGGGAGAAGGGTTTAGTTAATGACTGAAACTGTAGTCTGTGTCAACACCTCCCTTCAGTCGCCGCATCCTTCTTCCTCCCATTCACCAGTTCCAATTTAATTGCGCTTTCGTGTTGACTCATTCACTTTCATTGGGTTCCATTATTTATTGTTCTTATCAATGCCTCGGTTATCCACACTTATTTTGCTGAATTATTTCAGTTAGCTGTATTCCTATCCATTTTATTGTATTTAAATTGCTTTCAATTTTCCATGTTAATATGCAATTGTTTTAATACAAAATTGAGTTGTATAGCTGACATTTCCAAGCTCGGCTCGGCTCTTTTAAATTTTGAGTAAGTTCGTCTCGGCTCGCCACGTAAAATCTTTGAATGAGTTCCCTATTATATGCCAAATACACGTGTCTGTCTTTATGTAATTTTTATTTGCCTATTTTACCCCTAAATTGTACGTAAACACAATGAAATGTAAAGAAATCGTGAATGAAAATTTATTCATGTTGCATTAATATGAATCTTGAGTGTATGCCCACAGTCTGAAAATACAATAAGCACTTCTACGAGCAAGCTTCATTTTTCAGCTTTCATTAATCTAATCGTTTTCCCTGTGCATGGCCTATTAGCCTCGTTTCTTGGCCAATGAATTTGCTCATAAAAAAATTGTAAATTTTCTAAGCTTTTCACACAGATAATTTTTTTGTTATGATTTACATACAATGCTTTTTTATAAGAAGTCAACTAAATTTCTGATAAAAATTAAGGAGAAACCTAAATTCACAATGTTATGGTAGACGCTATTGTAAAAAATAATCAAATTTTTAGCTTCAAAAAATAGTGTCACGCTTGTAGAGCGGATACTTATGCATAGCACAGTATTATATCTGTTTGTTTTACTGAAGCAGAGCGTAATTCACCACAATCATTGTCAGTAAATGAGGTATAGACTATTTTTATCCTGTTGATATATTTGAACTAAATTGTCAATTAGATGCCTTCCGATGACATTTAAAACAATCATTCTTTTCAGAACAATGCTAATATATGCTTCCCCTTTCAAAATCGATATTCTGTGTGAGAAAATGCTTTCTGAATTTTCCTGCACTAGTGAAATCGAATTGAAATTTAACTTAAGTTTGAAATGAAGCGGTTAAATTTGTTGAGTAGTGTTTTCTCTCACGGTTATAATTAACGAGTCCATGTTCCAGCTGCATTGAAACATTTCTAATAGTGATGTGTGGGCCGCCGAATTTTCCGGCCCGGGCCCGCACGCGTCCGCTGTTCAACACTGAGCCCGTGCGTTAAAGTTTGAAGGGGCATTAAGCTATAAAAGTTCTTACATGACAACCTGGAAGGAGGTACTGCAGACAGTTCAAAGTTTACTGATATTGTAAAAGAGTTTGTTCCATTTGCTTACCAGTGTTATCGGACTGGATAGATGCATTAGCCTGCCAATGCACCGGAACTTTCGTCTATACAAAATGTTTGGTCGATCATGAAGGACGATTTGAAAAAGAAAAATCCAAAAAATAGGCAGTAACTGAAGCAACATTTGTTGGAGTCCAAAGAAAGAAGAATTTGATGTATCAATTAAGGAAAGATTTTTAAAATGTTTCGCTCCGGAGGCAATGTTGTCTAATTTATTTTACATAACTCTTAGAACACTTAATTTGTCATCGATTCATATAAATTTTGTTACTTGCGTGTTTTTGCTAAGAGATTGAAAAAGTTTCTGTTTGTCATTTTTACCGGAGCTATAATACTTCACTTAAATTAGGAGCGCATATAAATTGAGAAATATTTTAGCCATAACAATTTATTGAGATCGTCATTTTCTGAATCATTTAAATTCCAGGTACTAATATCTTTTTCAAGACCAACCAGAATAACAGCACTCGAAACTAATGTGTTCAACTGAAAGTGAAATTAAAACTAAATTCAATAATAAATGTACAATTGAAACAAATTTCTAGATTGTTTGTGGCAATTAAAGCTCTATCACCAAGCCTTTCATTTGCAACTAGTTTCCGAAGCAGCAAATTGGTGCTCTATGGTACCTATAAATATTTTAGGCGAAAAACTTGACTACAAAACGGACCCTACAATGAGCGGACTTTTGAACCAAAGCTGAAGCTAATGCGCAAATTTACTCGAAATCCAATTTAAAACTGAATCTGAAATGCATCCGTATTTTAATTTCGTTCAGGACTGTACAGATGCACAATGGCTTTTAAAATTCTTTGAATTATTTTTCCTTTTTCTAAAAAATTCTGCTTTTTTCTGCTAAAGAAAACTACTAGTTTACTCAAAGGAAAGTGAATTTAATTATTTAATTAGTGATCACAATAAATAGATACTTATACATGTGCACTTCTCTTACATTCATATGGCTTTGAGTTAGGATATCACATCACATTATTTGTTAAATGATCTCACTGCACTAACTTCGAAAAGTAAAGTATACTTTACAACTGAAATTCAACTTTTACTTGGAAGCTGACGGTTAAATTTAATTTAAAAAAATCAAATTTAATTTTAATAAATCTTTCGAAAATTTTTGGTTATTCACATACACTCTCACTAAGAGAAAAGTTCGTTTAATTGCATTCACTTGTTTCAATTACAATGTTTTTAAACAATAAATCATAAATTGTTACGAGCGTACATATATCAAACGCCATATTTAATGTTTTATGGTATGGCTTTGAATTATTTATTAGTTATTTAGTTTGATATGGCATCTGGCTAGATAATTCTATTCTTGAAATATGGTTTCTTTTAAAGCATTTCTATTTTAGGCTGTACTCCATGAACATTTATCAATGGGTTTATCCCTGGAACAACTACGCCGTTTACACACAATAACCCAAAATATGCCCGATAATCTTTACATGGTCAATTGCAACGGTCGCTTTACCCAATCCGCCCCACAATCGCCCTCTAATAACTTTGTCAACAAAGAGCTGGTTCCAGGTTAGTATCTCTGTTTCCACCTGTTGATTTTGTCATTTAAAAACATGAAAAGCATCATTATTGTTTTATGCACGTATTTGGCGGCAAAATTTTGTTATTAATTTGCTTTTACAGATTGCTTGAACAAAGAAAAAAGTATGCGCGTTCATGATGGTAATTGAAACGATTTTGGGAAATAGGCGTTTGCATGAATATACAGTCTGGTAGTAGAGAGATGTAAGTGAATGGTGAGAGTTGTTTTGCTATGTTGTTAGTAGCGTGCGAGAGCTCCTTGGTGATAGCAAGTGTTGTTAAATCGAGTGTGCATAGTTGGCTGGTCAGTGTTGTTTGTGATTTCATAGATGGCTTATTCAGCTAACGACCATTGCGCACGCACTGTTTAACACCATTATTTGTTGTTTTACTTTCATTTATCTTGTTCTCTAAACGACGTCTGCTTTATTTTTTATCAATCACCGTTGTCATAATATGCGTATTTACTAGACTGATTCAACTGACTTTGTTGACCAACAGAGTGGCAGCAAACTGGTCGCTTTTATTCTAATATCAGCTACCGTTCGTCTATAAGCGATTAGAGAGAAAAAGTCTAAAAAGACTTTAAAATCGTTGTTTTCATCGTTAGCTGCTGCAGGGTTGGGAAAAATGTATTTTTTTTACAAAAAAACGTTTTAAAGTTTTAAAACATTTTTTTGGTCTTATACAGACGTATCTGAATTAATAAAATTATGATACACTTATCAATATTCATTTGTAGTTTCATACATGTAGAAAATTGGTTATGAAAATACGGTTGGATGCAACCCAAAAATTATTTTCCAAACTTTCCATAAAGTTCTATATAAATTTGAAAATAAACGTTTAAAAAACATTTCAAAAAACCGTTGTTTAAACAGTCTTTAAAACATGCTTTAAACACGTCCTGTTTAATACATGCCAACCCTGGTTTATTTATCATATGTGCACGGGCTAGCACGCCATTATGCTAAGAGAGTGAAAAAATTAACCAGGCCTATATGTCTCGGATAAGAATTGGCGGCCTCCTTTAGAAATTCTCGGTATGCGCCTGGTTGCTATCTTGCTTTATAAAATATAAAAAATTCAATCTATCAACAATATCGTCTGATCTAATATACATGAATTGTTTAGGGTCAATTTGACACTTCCACGAAAAAGATACAAGAAGTAAAAAATAGTAAAAATGAATTATTAGTGAAATATGATTGTAAGTAATAACTGCTTAAAAAACAGGAAATCTTTGTGTATTAGATTCAGAAGGCGTACATTCCCATTAAGGAATTATCTAATCCGATACGCCATTGCGTATTTTCAATGTTTAACGTTGATAGTAATCAGTAAATTGTATTCTACTACAAGATATTTAACAATGAATCAATTAAGAGCAACGGATTCAATGGAATATGTATATACCTTTAAGCATGAAATGCTTTATTTAGCTTTCCTCAAATAATCATTCGAGTGTAATCCTCGTTGTTTGTTCCGAACTATTAATGAACTTCTATTCATTTTCATTCATATTTTTCGAAAGGACGAAGTCACAGCGCGTTCTTTCACCACAGCTGTCATTTTTTATTTTCCTAATTTATTTTAGATGTGGCTTTTCACTCCCCACTCTCCATTGTTTGCGAAGCTGTTTGAATCGTCTAGTAATTCTTATTTACAAAAATCATTTTGTCAGAATATAGTACTTTACAAAGTAGATTGAGTTTGGGGGTATCTTTTAACAAAGGGTTGTGCAGGGTTGCATTAAATTTTCATTCTAATTTACTTTCATAAAGCCAGGTGTACTTGCGGAAGATGGCGGCAGGTGTTTCTTAACTGGACACTTTTTATTTCGATTGGTTATCAATTATTTGTTATTGGATTTCAAATTAATGTTTCTGCATGCTTTTACTGATCTTCTGCATCTTTATTCATTCCCCTTGCCTTATTTTTTTTAGGAAAGTTGGAACATAATTTTTGGGTTTCGTCCACTCGTACTTTTATAATCGCTTTTCTACCGAACAACTAGCAAAACCTGCGTTTTGCTTACGTGTATGAAACGAAAAATAAATGTTGATAAGTTTGTCATAATTCAATGTTTGGCACTATGTGTTTTTAGCAAAATTTTCGTACCTTGAGTGTTTTAAAACTTTAAAGCATTTTAAACGTTTAAAACGTTTTTTTGTAAAAAAAAATAAATTTTTACCAACTCTGTTCATAAGTCAGTACAAAATTTAATATTTTATTAAAATTTTTTGCTTTAAAAATATTTTGTGGTTAGACATTAAAATTTAAAAAATTCGTTATTTGGGACTATTTTTCCTTGCATTTCTGGATAGTGGCTAACGTTTCTTTCATGCAATTAAAACTTTGGCTACTCTTCTTTTGGTTTTAATTGATAACTTCATTAGCAATTATGTCTCAATTTTTAAGAGTATAAAATCCTTACATAAATTTCTTCGCAAATTTTTGAAAACATAATAATAGTCACTCAAGCGATATAAGTTCATTATTTGGTGGAAACGAGATCATAAATTCTATGTATGTAACACCTGTAGATATTTTATAATATTCTTACATCGTATGCATTGTCTAATCTTATTTAAATTCTAGGAAATATATGAACTAGAAAAATGATTGCTAATATTGACTATGAATTTCCTTAAAGTCAGTGATATCAAAGTTTGACCAAAGTGAAGTTTGAATTTTTAGATCTTTCGACGCTATGTTTTAAAATTGAATTTTGGAACATTGTAAATTTGATTCTAAAATTTGATATTTTTTAGATTTGGTTTTAAATGTCATTTTGGAATTTTCACACAAATGAAAACATGAAATGCATTTCATGTACAAAATCAGTGACATAGAAAAATTAATGATGTTATTCATTTTGAGATCAATTATTAAACTTCCTATCCTTAAATCAAACACAGAATATTTCGCTTAACTTATGTGCTATTAAGCGCATTTTCAAACTTTACTTTGGCTCTTGTTTTTACCTCATACCTCACCTATGCTGTCTATGACGTTCGATTAACAGTTTTCTCGTAGTCAGTCAAAATATTCTTTTAAAATATGATTTATGACTTCAACATTTCATAACATAAACGTAAACGTGTATGTAACATTTATATATATATATATATATATTTTTTTTTAAAATTATTACTCTTTACTGATCTCCTTGTAAAAATCTCTTTTATAAATTAAATAGAAATTTAAAAAGTAAATTTACATGTACATGATCTAAAATCTTAATTATAAATTTTTTTCTAACATTAGAATGAATTGTCATTTTTATGTTATTATTTTAATTAGATGAATGCCGTTGCACTTTTGCTTTAGTTTTCAATGTTTCTTGTGTTTCCTGACGTATAAGCTTTAGTAGTCAATTGGAAGTCGCGATACAATTGCCCTAGTATATACTTTTTATTTGGTAGAGTCGCAACTACTAATTACAAATCTTATATATCTAGATCTAATTCGAATGCTTCCCTGAGTTATTCAAGTGGAAAATGAGTTAATTGCCTGATATTTTTAAAACCATTTTTGAAGACAACTGAGGTATTCGTACAACCTGTCTGGAGAGCCCTTTTTTAATTAATTTCACTCCCACTGCTTTGCTAGTGACGGAGGAGAATTTTGAATTGTGTTATGTAGATTATTTGCAATTTGTTCATCACCTTATTATTCAAATTTAAATGCTAGATAGAAAAGAAATGCTAGATAGAAAACTCTCAACAATGGAGAGCTTTCGTTTCCTTTGAAATGCATTCTTGATGACATTTCAGTTGGAAAGGCATCTGTTTTCTAATTCCTCTATATTTTTTTCTATTAACATAATTTGAATGTTGTATACAATTCACTTAGACTGTCTATACATTATCTCACATATTTTTTCCCAAGATAGTTAATTTTTAATTTTTTTAAATACTTCGTAACGTCTTCACCAATGGCTACACTAATTATGCAAATTACTCAACGTCGTGTTTTAAAACGAATTTTGTCTCTAGCATCTGCATCGAAGCAGATTTTAAGTGTTTTATCATGCGAAATTGTTTGTTAAAAACCATTTTTACGAAAGTAAAAGGGGGTGCTCAATCAGTAACAGAATTTCATTTTAACTGTTAAAATGGATGTTACTCATTCAATAATGAATTATTTTTTATTGAAATGTATCATGTGTGATTCCTTAGTAGGTTCATCAATGAGACAGAATTTTTTTGAGAAATTCATTTTTCTTTGATCTATGAACAACAAACCAATTGGTAACGGAATTTCAAAAAGTTAACATGACTTTTGCATATATATACCATGTACATCATAACATACTGTTCCTCTATAAAATACGTCTGTATATGGAAAATGTTATATTCGTTTAGGGTTAGTAAACTATCTTTTTACTCTAAATGCTAAATATCGCGTGACCAAACCCAAAACCTTCCCTGCCTTTTCGTATCACTTTAGAGAACACGGTTGTGATGAAGTACCTTCAATTGTGTTAAGCATTGCATTACTCATTATTCTAATTAATACAGTTTTTGTCTTAAACGAATTGTTCGCTTTCCATTTAGTTTAAAAGTATTTCCCCATTTAATTGGAAAGCATTTCTATTGATTGTGCTTTATGTCTCCATCTAAGCACTGGAAAAACTATTGCATTGAACTTAATTCACTCTTAATAAAGTACTTTCCAATTTACTTTCAAAAAATTTCGATGCAATTTAATTTGAAGATTCATTGTCAAAATTCATTTTTTAAATGGTCTCGCATTGTTGGTTATAGTAGATAGTCGTCGAAAGAGAATGTCATGTATTGACGTGAGGGTTTGTTAATTGTTTAAAAACTTTTGTTTCATTTAGATCACATAGAAACTGGTTAATTATATTTAACTTTTGGGAAATTTTTATTGAAATAGAAGTCTTTTTGATGGCTATATGTTTAGTTCCCGATAAAGAAGTCATGCGAGCAATGATGCAACGCGAACGGCATCTACAAGTCTCCTGTGAAACTCAAGCAGCGCTAAAGCTGCCCAGCTGCGATAAATTTGCAATTTTTCGCGAAATTCAGAAACGAGTTATACGCGAGTTTGGCTGGTCAGACGATATATGTGAAGTACTTGAGAACCCCTTTGACTATTACCCAGATGGATTTTCCATTGATTCTTCCTTCTCAAGAAGTAAACCAAACAGTATACGCAGGTCGCTGACAATGCGCGGGCGTATATCTGATGGCAATACGCCAGGGAAAATAATTCCTGGTTCGAGTAAGACTCTGCCCCGCGCTACTTCTATGTATCCATGTTACGCAAATCTTGTACCTCGTCGACAATTATGTGATGTTGTGCAAGACTGCGCTATTTTGTACCCTCCAATTGTGCCTCCTCGACGTCCCTATCAATTGTCAAATCGAGAACCTCGTTTGCGCAATTCCTGCATCACAACAATTGACTTATTAAATCAACTCAGTAATAGCAATTCTCCAACTGAGGATGTCGACATGGAACTTTGTCAAGCTACTGCTGGTATAACTCTTGAAAATACATGGTCTCAGCCTCAATCTTCTTCAATGATCGAATCCCCAAGTGAACCGGTCAATATATCACCACCCGCACACATTAAGCCTTCAATGGCCGGACTCAGTCATCACAGAGACATTGTGCATTCATATAAATACTCTAGAAGTGCTGAAAAACCAAGAGAAGGCCAACCTTACCTCGCAGTATCATGCAGTTCTTTCAACAGTGACTCCACTTTATCATCGAATGAATTCATTCTTAACCCTATCCCCGATCTTTTTTCAGACTCAGTGCCACCATCCAAACCTTTTCACCTCTATGACCGCGAGAGATGGAGGTGATGTTCATCACACTCTTTCATTGTTGCCTTATTTCAGATGAACGCTGTTCAATTCTATGCAAAATTTTCCCGCTCAATCGTGACTTTTTGTATGCGTATTCTTTGAAATTTGCGTGGCTTCTCATATTTTGGATTTTCAATTTAAATTGTCTAATCTTTTTTAGTTCAGCCTGTTATAATATGTACGAAATTCCAATGGATCCTTTTACTTCTGTTCATTGCAATTGTTTTACACAAATTTGTGTTCAAGTCTTTTCAATGCTCTTTGAATATATTTTGTATTTTTCAATAAATAAATCATTTTGTCTCTTATTAAATAAATAGTTGTACAACATTAAAGTTTTCTA
>CABFPE010000026.1:1995793-2008919 GCA_900660155.1 Hofstenia miamia
TCTCATTATCTAAATCATTCCAAATATTGAGGCTGCTCGGTGAAAACTAGGATAGGAAATACTGCTACAAATAAACTTATGTGATCTAGGATTTACATTAAGTAATTATCAAGAAAAGAAATTGATTGTCGGCCATATTTATATTTAGTTCAAGACTGCGCTGCATGGGATTGTCCAATTGTGCCTCCTCGACGTCCCTATCAATTGTCAAATCGAGAACCTCGTTTGCGCAATTCCTGCATCACAACAATTGACTTATTAAATCAACTCAGTAATAGCAATTTTTGAACTAAGGATGTAGCCATGGAATTTTCTAAAAAAATTAATAGTATAACTCTTGAAAATACATGGTCTCAGCCTCAATCTTCTTCAATGATCGAATCCCCAAGTGAACCGGTCAATATATCACCACCCGCACACATTAAGCCTTCAATGGCCGGACTCAGTCATCACAGAGACATTGTGCATTCATATAAATACTCTAGAAGTGCTGAAAAACCAAGAGAAGGCCAACCTTACCTCGCAGTATCATGCAGTTCTTTCAACAGTGACTCCACTTTATCATCGAATGAATTCATTCTTAACCCTATCCCCGATCTTTTTTCAGACTCAGTGCCACCATCCAAACCTTTTCACCTCTATGACCGCGAGAGATGGAGGTGATGTTCATCACACTCTTTCATTGTTGCCTTATTTCAGATGAACGCTGTTCAATTCTATGCAAAATTTTCCCGCTCAATCGTGACTTTTTGTATGCGTATTCTTTGAAATTTGCGTGGCTTCTCATATTTTGGATTTTCAATTTAAATTGTCTAATCTTTTTTAGTTCAGCCTGTTATAATATGTACGAAATTCCAATGGATCCTTTTACTTCTGTTCATTGCAATTGTTTTACACAAATTTGTGTTCAAGTCTTTTCAATGCTCTTTGAATATATTTTGTATTTTTCAATAAATAAATCATTTTGTCTCTTATTAAATAAATAGTTGTACAACATTAAAGTTTTCTAGTATGCAAATTACGAATATATAAGTAAATTTATTAACAAATTTATTGAAGAAACAATGAATGAAATATTGAGCAAGACAGGAAGCTTAGTCAAAACCTAGAATTAAAATCAATAACAAAGATATCCGATAAGTCCAATGTTGTCTATAAAATCAATTGCACCTATGTTGACGACTATATTAAGATAGCAATTTATTAAAACTCAGAAAGAACATCTGATAATTATCTAAAAAAGCCTTTATATACAAAATTGATAAAAGTAAAATCTGAAATCATCATGCTACCAAAGTTTAGGTTTTCAAAAAACGAGTTGGGAACAAGTTTTTGTATTTCTTGATAAGCAACTTATAAGGTGCAAGATTTCGTTTCCTCAAATGATCTTCGCTGTATGTGCTGCGTGCTGGTAACACGTCTTCTAAAACATGATTGTCGTCGGTATGCAATATAGTTTCATATAAAGATGAATCTGCTTTTCCAAAACGGCTTAATATCTTCAATCACACTATACGTAACCAGTCGCTTTTCAAGTACATCGATTTTTTATTTGCATTGCCCCAATTCTTTGTTTCAAAATTTTTTCAGAAATCTCAGAATTCATACCAGCAACGACTACGGTTATATCATCGGCAAACTTCGTGAGACGAACATATTCATGATGATATAACAGTTCCTTGCGGTACAACGTTGGTGTACAAGATTATTGAACTGTCTCCATTCATTGGATATAGTAGCAGACAACTAAGCAGAATAAAAGAACACGAAACTAAGTCAATAATATCAGAACACCTAAGAAAATGTGGATTAAATTATGACATCAAAATTGTAAGATCAACGATCCCCAAAAATTTAAAAGTAATTGAAAGTATATACATAAGATCAATGCAACTAAGTCTTAACACCAAAGATGAATACATATATATCAGCACAAATTACCTCTAATGAAAGTTTAATTACATAATGTTTTTTAATTTAATAATGCAAATTTAAAGGGGGAAATTTTGTAAATTGCCGATGCTCAAGTAAGTTTAGGGAAATGTGTCTGTTTTAGTCTTTTTTTATTAAAATTACTAATAGTTCACGCCTTTCTACAGAATGAGTGTATGACTCAAAGTTCCAAAAAGAGAAAATTGTAACATGATTTTTCCTTATTCCTTAGAACTAAAAAATGGATTGTCTGTGAATGATATTTTTATTTCTTCCATTTTTTATTATAAAGAATTTTTTTGAATATTAATTTTTTCAGAAAGCTTAATATCTTTGTGTATAGTGTATAATACAGAAATCACCTCTCGATCTTTAAACTACAGATTGTCTTATTTAAAATCAAGATATTTTGACAAAATTGAAAATGTTATTATAGATAAGATAAGATAAGATATTCTTTATTCAGATAATATTTTCAATTACAAAACTGGTTATTATCTGAATAGCGTCAAGTAATTTATGAAAAATTACTTTTAATGATACTAATAGACAATATATCTTGACCCTTGTTATCAATGAGAATATAATTAATGACAAAATTTTGGAGAAATGCTTTTGTGCAATATTCATTATGAAAATATAAATGTATGAAATATTCGTGTTTCTGTCGGTCCGGTAATTTGAGAAAACCCATTTTAAAGTGTTGTTTTTGATATTTTTATATATTTGAGGCACAGTCAGGGATAATTCTTAGCATAAAACCTCATCATTACATGAATGTGAACAAACCCAAAGATATGGCAATATCAAATCCTCTCAATATTTCTTAACAGGCTTGAATAGAATTGGTCAATATTGAGAAATCGATATATTACCCAAAAGTAACACTAATAGAAATGGAGCTAAGCATAATTTGTCCACTCTATAAATGAGACAATATCGCTTGTCTCAAATATTTTGGCAGTACAAGTCGTTAAAATTAAAAGAAAAATGGTTGAAGCTCAAACTCTGGACAAACTAACACCCCTTTGCGCTTCAAAATATTAACTGTACATGCCAATTGATGATAAAATAAGATGTTGGGATGGATTCACCACTAAGATGCAGAGCTGCCGCTGGGATTGTGATTTAACTGGGCTTGTACTCATTCTGTCATTGGGTTTATAAAGGATAAGCACAATGATATATTGAGTTTGATCCACTGTTTGAGGAACTTCTCTTGAACATGTATTCCATTACTGTTATATTGTAGGAAATTGTGACAGTTGATTAATGGAGTTTTTTCGTGTAGATATTTACATAAGAAATTTAGTGAAAGAGATTGGAATGAAGCAAATCTATTTAATTATGGAATTTGTGCAGCGATATCCATAACAGACATCCTCATCTGTATGTTTTTAAATAATTGTGGAAAGTTAAAAAGTAAGTCAGTAAGACAGTAATCGAGATTGAAGTTCAGTGAGGTAAAAGGTATCTGTTAAGTTCTCAGACCTTTACTCTTGAATTTCAGAGATCGTTTCATCATGCTATATAAAACAAAACAGAATCAAATTTACGCTACATAAATTAATCATGTTGGATAGAATAGAATAGAATTTCTTCTTACTAAGTGTAGCACATTGGCGTAATTAAACATCTCAACAAAAGCTGCTAATACCACATTTAATGCGTCAATAATTTTTTCGTCACCATTTAGTCCACAATTTTTTAGGTGTTTTGCAATTGTTGTTTCATGTTCTTTGGTTGTTTTGCTTTATTTCTTTGTTATTCGTGACTATTTCTGCAATTGCTTCTTTGATATATTTATCAATATTCACATAACTTTGAACATGTATTTAAAATCCACTATCGAGGAATGCATATAACAAATCTAATACATCAAATGAAAAAGATCGAATTAATTAAAAAAAAGTAAGATTTGTTTACAAGATCCACAAACTTAATGCAAAGCTTGGCCTTAAATCAACAACTAGCATGTCCGATAAATCCAATGTAATTTATAAGATTCAATGCACCTGTGGTGAGGATTACGTCGGATATTGCGGTTGCCCCAGTTGGTGTTAATCAGAAGATTACCAAAATCGTTTTTGTTCACGGTCGATATATTACCCTTCCAAACTTTATTCTTATTTTGAGCCCTGCCACTACTATT
The DNA here is from genome assembly GCA_900660155.1 of Hofstenia miamia. NCBI lineage: Eukaryota > Metazoa > Xenacoelomorpha > Acoela > Hofsteniidae > Hofstenia > Hofstenia miamia. The sequence goes on from CABFPE010000026.1 coordinate 1,999,878, forward strand.
CCGAAAAAGGCCAACTGCGATATGGCGGCAGTCACCAAGACTTGGTAGAGATATTGGCTCACTGTGCAATGTGAAATGTTTTAATTGAAATTCTCTGTTTACAAAAGACATGCTTAGATCATTGAAATCACCACCCAAGATGATAGCATGAGAACTGTGCTCTCAAAGCTTTATTCATGACGAGCTCATGTTTTTATCCCAGAAGTATGAAACGCCTATGATGTAGCAGCTAATGTTCCTCTGTGACTGGTTGGGTTTGATCCTAATCCAAAGGCAATCAGTTGACGTGGACAGGGATTCTTTACCATTACATATTCTTTCCCATGACAAGCTAGTCCTTTCCTTGATGTAAATCATCACTCCTCACCATGCGATATCCTGAAATCCTGACTGAATCATCCGGAATTTCATAGGAAGATGAGCTTCAGTAAGCAATACAATTTCTGATTGATGTTTGCGAATCATCTCGGCAATCTCATCAACTTTATTTCTTAACAATTAGCAATTGCTCAGAATTACACCAGGGATAGTAATTATTTCGTGGAGATATATAGTTCTCAACAAGCAATAGGACCTCTATTAATGTCCAGTAGCAGTTCATTATTCCAAATTCTTCATCTGTTCCACTGCCAGTTAATTGCCAACGTTTCTTAAGTATTAATTTCTCTTTAGCCCTTGCGGTAGAAGATAGAACAGATGACAAATAAAATTTATAGCTATAGTTTTTTTTAAAATATACTATGAAAACACTTTCCTAACATCATATTCGCTAGACAATCTGATTATCATTGTGAGGGGACGAGTCATTTAAAGGTGTAATTTTCCCAATCGATATATGTCTTTTATTTCAGTATTTCCTTCATTCAAAATGCATAGGATATCTTTTGAATTTTTCCTTTCCTCTTCAAAACGACTGAAAAGATCCCTTTGAGTAACTTCTTGGATTCCATTCATTCGTATGTTGCACTTGCATTGATTCTTGGACATCATTGATTTTTGTGGTCTTCTACAAGTTTCTTTAACAGTGTTGAGCGTTTTGTGCAGAAAATCATTCATCTTTGAGATATCCATAACAATCGAGTTTTTGTGGCCATTTCCAACACACGTGTTGCATAACAGCAGAACATTATCCATAGTACTTTTCAGGTTGTTCAATGATGCAAAATTGATGTGGATCTAAAGTATTTAAAAATGTGTCATAAAGTTATTTAAGCTTCTTAAGAAAGGGTATTTTGTAAGGTACTACATATTTTTATTAGGAGTTAAAAGGTAATTCCAATTTATTCATAATTGTACCATCATAGTCTCTTTTCGAATAAAGAACCAATGGATTCCTTCATCTTCAAATACGGATATTTTATATGAGGGGTCCTTTACGCCAAACTTTACGATATATATATATATATATATATATATATTCATAATAATTGCAATTTATCATAGAACGGCTTAAAGTTTTCAAAATAGTATCAATAATTTGGAACAAGTATTGGGTAAAATAAATTATTAAATCATCATTTCGTTGTATGAATTTTTTCTTATTGACTGATAAGTGTAAAATTTGCAGGTTTTTGTTGATGTGCATATTTATGCTACACTTAAGCCGAACTTCTATTCTATTCTATTCAATTTAACTCCATTCTATTCTATTATATACATGCACATTGTAAAGTCAACTTAACAAATTCAACGTTTCATTTGAAATAAAAATGCGTCGGTGATGTTTTCTGGTGGAGGAAGAGGACTTGTAGCTACTGTGGTGTTGTTAATTTGAATTAAGCCGACAGTGTCCGTCTCTAAATCGTTAAACACTTTAGTGTCCGTATTCACCTCGCTGTCCAAAAGCGTTTTGATCACAGTCATTGTTGATTGATTGCGCAGACGACTCAAACGCTGCTTTTCTTCAGTTCTTTTGCGCAACATGAGTTCGACTTGCATTAATTTTTCCTCTAATTCTGATATCCTTTCCTAAATTATTACAAAATTAACACATAATTTAAGAAGGTGCGTCTTCAATTCTTTCGTCTGATGAAAACAATATATAAACGTCAATTTAGAATCTGTATGCTTCATTGCTTAAACTAACCAAAAATTTAATATTTGTAATAAATCATGGTATAATATTATTGCTTGCTAGTAACCGCAGTAAATCGGAAGCAGTATCACGTCATCTATTTTTTAACAAGGCAGACAATTTTTATGTTACTCTCAAAAAGCTAACGGACTTTTTCTACATTTTAGACATAGAAGTTCATAATTCAGTAAGTCTTAGGCTATTAAGAATGGTTATAAGTGTATAAGCATGGTTCAACAAAGAAATAACCATTCAGTTGAGACCTCAACAAACTCTGTGTTCATTAAATATTTATAACCATACCTTTGCTACTAGGCGTTCATTTAGGTTGAACTCAGTTGCCTGGTTGAGTTTTTGACTTAAAAGTTCCATTTGAGATAACTTATCACAGTAATTGTTCTTGACTTCATCTTCCTTACCTTCGTGCATTTCAGGGCTTCGAGATTCTACAGATTCATTCAATTCAAATTCACAAATGCAACCAACTGCGAAATGAATCGTTTCTGGCACAAAGTACTTGATTTATAACATATTGCAAATAAATGTACATTGCATTTGACATTTATAACAGCAGTATGCTTAACATAAAAAGTGTAGATAATTAGCAACTTTATAACAAAATCGTAGGAATTACTTGATGTAGGCCAACAAAACCACGTAAAAATTGTTTAGTGAAACAAACATAGAATCATTAGCTAGTTTCAGAATTCTAACCTGCTGACATTTTTAAGACTGGCACTCATCAGAAGGGCTGGACAACCTTGAAAATCTCTACAATTGTTCAAAAATAAAACGTTTTGTATTTCCTGTGCATCTTGTTCTGATTAACTTAAGTTTAAAATGTTTCGCATAATTTTCTAAATGTAATAAAGAAAATGGTCTGATATATGAAAAAATCCTCCACTAGAATTGAACAATATGAAAATGCCTGCTTAAAGCCTTTCAAGTTTCTTGCTGCAAGGTATGTATTGGCAGCTTGGAAAGTGGAATTTGCAAAATATAGCCATTGTTGAAAAAAAGTCTCATACTGTTGTGATGCAATTAAGCATATAGGTATGCTCATTTATATGCTTCATGGTTCCATCTTAAGCTTAGTTCTTGCTCAATTCCTTGCTATTGTTCACACTAGAAATTCTGCGGGCAAAAGAGGACAACCCGTGTTGTGGCATTCAACGAATATCTTAGGCTGCTTTGGCATATATAAAGGCTCATTACGAAGTCTATAACAAAGTTTTCCAACTGCGGCGCTTACTTTCAAAATCACTAACAACCTAATCTACTAGAAGACCATGCTTATGAGCATATTCGTCACCTGACATATCCAGTGCTGATCATTTAAATGAAATTGTTTTAAGCGGCTTTAAACGTCATTCATATCAGCATTTTGTTTAAATTCAGCAGTCAATTAATCGATAAGAACTTATATTATTATAAGTTATATAAATTCGAATAAATTAGATAATATTGTCATGATAAAAATATAGGCGGATACCTCTACTATAGTCATTTAAGCCTTAAGTGTTCTGGTTTTAAAGATATATCAAGCGAGCACTAATGCTGGTGTGCAATGTTGTATAGAAAACTGGTCTCAACTGAAAATCATCTAGAAAAAATCCAACATCAAGGAACGGCTTTTTATTTAATGAAAGTACTTAATTTCCGCAGCTCAAAATTTTCCTTCCCTAACTAACTGCTATAGGTCATTGTCTAAGTCCTACAATCTTGTCTAGTATAAATAGAATTTCAATGGATGCTATCTGAAATAGCCGTTTTGTGTTGGAACCTATGCAGACGATAGATTAATTGTTTAAAATATACTTACTTTTTTGCTTTAATGCAGTTTTTTAATTCAAATAAGTTCAAACTATCGTTTAATAGAACTTTCATAGCTTAATTCAATTTAAGCAGTTTAAGTGTTATTTAATTATCAAACACTGGACATATCCAGGATAAAATGTAAAAAATTTAATGAACCATTACTACAATGACTATTACAAAAATNTGTTGAAAAAAAGTCTCATACTGTTGTGATGCAATTAAGCATATAGGTATGCTCATTTATATGCTTCATGGTTCCATCTTAAGCTTAGTTCTTGCGCAATTCCTTGCTATTGTTCACACTAGAAATTCTGCGGGCAAAAGAGGACAACCCGTGTTGTGGCATTCAACGAATATCTTAGGCTGCTTTGGCATATATAAAGGCTCATTACGAAGTCTATAACAAAGTTTTCCAACTGCGGCGCTTACTTTCAAAATCACTAACAACCTAATCTACTAGAAGACCATNAAGTGGAATTTGCAAAATATAGCCATTGTTGAAAAAAAGTCTCATACTGTTGTGATGCAATTAAGCATATAGGTATGCTCATTTATATGCTTCATGGTTCCATCTTAAGCTTAGTTCTTGCGCAATTCCTTGCTATTGTTCACACTAGAAATTCTGCGGGCAAAAGAGGACAACCCGTGTTGTGGCATTCAACGAATATCTTAGGCTGCTTTGGCATATATAAAGGCTCATTACGAAGTCTATAACAAAGTTTTCCAACTGCGGCGCTTACTTTCAAAATCACTAACAACCTAATCTACTAGAAGACCATGCTTATGAGCATATTCGTCACCTGACATATCCAGTGCTGATCATTTAAATGAAATTGTTTTAAGCGGCTTTAAACGTCATTCATATCAGCATTTTGTTTAAATTCAGCAGTCAATTAATCGATAAGAACTTATATTATTATAAGTTATATAAATTCGAATAAATTAGATAATATTGTCATGATAAAAATATAGGCGGATACCTCTACTATAGTCATTTAAGCCTTAAGTGTTCTGGTTTTAAAGATATATCAAGCGAGCACTAATGCTGGTGTGCAATGTTGTATAGAAAACTGGTCTCAACTGAAAATCATCTAGAAAAAATCCAACATCAAGGAACGGCTTTTTATTTAATGAAAGTACTTAATTTCCGCAGCTCAAAATTTTCCTTCCCTAACTAACTGCTATAGGTCATTGTCTAAGTCCTACAATCTTGTCTAGTATAAATAGAATTTCAATGGATGCTATCTGAAATAGCCGTTTTGTGTTGGAACCTATGCAGACGATAGATTAATTGTTTAAAATATACTTACTTTTTTGCTTTAATGCAGTTTTTTAATTCAAATAAGTTCAAACTATCGTTTAATAGAACTTTCATAGCTTAATTCAATTTAAGCAGTTTAAGTGTTATTTAATTATCAAACACTGGACATATCCAGGATAAAATGTAAAAAATTTAATGAACCATTACTACAATGACTATTACAAAAATGAGGGTCCCTCTTTTAGTACTACTATTAATAATGTCAATTTTTAAATTTTAACCCTAGTTGTCATCGTTCTGTAGTAAATTTCTCAAATATCCCTAGTGTCAGCCTTTATAGTGATTGCTTTAGTTAGCTGAAAAACAAAACTTATAATCAAATTATTCAATGGTTGAAATTTCTAGCTTTCAAAAATTCTATATCATATATTCCCCTCAATCTAAAAGTCACTAAAAAATCAAATTCTTACACTATTTGTATTAAAAAAAGTAAATTCTTTTTGCCTTTTTATCGATTTTGACATGAAAAGGGCATTTTTCATGTATTTTAGATTCCACAAGCTTTCATCATTAAAAATGCAGCCAGTTTTTTTCATCAAAAATTTAGTATTTTATCCAATATTTATATTTACATTTAAACTTTTTCGTTTTTAATGATATATTCCAATTTTCATATAACTGTAATTACTATATTTCACTGATTTCATATAAGATAAGATAAGAAAAGATAAGGCTTTATTGCCTGTAATTTTTCAAGGAGTGCTTAATAAACGAGTAATGACTACCATTCATTCATTGGGATAAAATCGAAAGGATTCATTAATTAAAAATGTGTGCATGCTTAAATAAATAAAGAAGCAAAAGGAAGAATAAAACCAAGTAGATTTATGTATTTAATTCCTAAAGTAATTTATTTTGCAAAAGCCTTTGTTGCAGAATTAACTGTAGACCATAATAGCCTTCTTTTGATGATAAAACAGAATTTGCATAACAAAAGTGGCCAATAGCTTTTGATGAAGACTTACAAAAATCAGAATTTGAGTTAATGTTCAAATCACTTCTAGGACATTTGATGGCAATGAGAATAACAAAATGAAGCAAATTTATAGAATTCATTGAAGGATTCAGAAAATGTCCCCGATGTACAAGTTCTGTGAATTTATTAACAGTTGCTGTAGTTCTCAGATGCAGGTGCATAACCAGTTCATAAGAGTTGAGTGTTTATTTAAGTGAGGCCATGTGAACTTGTTCATATTCAAATTCCACTAGCTCAGTAGTGTGGCATGTTGATATTACTTTGCATCTTGCAGTATCATCAATTTTTGACCTAACCCAAAACAATTCCATAGGAGAAAGCTTGAAGTACGCATGTTATTGAAAATTCTACAGACAATATATATTTTGCAATTAACTTAAAAACTAGAACGTTCACGTGATGTTTGTCCAGTTGTCCTCTCAACAACAAAAACATGTAAAATAGTGATCATCATAGAATTGGTAAGATGATAAATAGAGATACTGAATTATTATTTTTAAGTGTATCTAAAATTATAATAATTATATTTCATCAACTGTTTTTTCCTAAACACTATTCCTGATTAATCTATAAAAAAGTAAGTTATACATTTCGTGTATAAATAAAACCAACTGAACAGCGTTAAAAACTGTTGTTTTACTGAACAATAGAATTACTCCATACAAAATGCAATAGAAGTTAAAAATTATTTTGAAAAAATTGCTACCATGTTTGGGAAATTGTCAAATTTGTATTTAATTTATTTTTTCAGAACATTACCCTAGTATTATAGGATTGAGTTGAGTTAGTCAACAATTTGCACTGATATTTCTACTTTTTAAGATAGGGGTCAAAATGACCCCTTAAAGGATTTATAGGAATATCTAAAATTCGGTAGGTCAAGTGTCTTTAAATGTATTTGCACTTGATTACAAATATAAGATACCTTACCAATATCAGTTTAATTCTTTTTTTGAATATTCAGTCGGTCTTCTAATGCGTTTGGTAGAAATTAGACTCTAAATTTAGATCACCAGTCAATATTTAATGGCTGGGCAGAATCGAGTACACAATATTTACCCGGCCACAAAACACTCATTCCTAAGTCTTGCAAAATATTAAATTTTTAGAATATAAACAAATGAAAATTTTACCACATCTCAAACTTAACTTTTTCAACGTGAATAAACTACAAAACTATTAAGCACTCATCTCCAAGCAAAGCTTTGATATAAAACCATAATTATGGGTAAAGTTAACCCAACAAAATAATTACGAACCTTTACTTTGTTTGGCACATCCTTGATTCATCTTTCATATGCATTTATTTTTTTCGTAAACTATATATATATATATATATATATATATATAAATAAATAACTTCCTTTTGAGCAGTGTACACGTTTATTCTCATAATTATTTCTGCATCCTCCAACAGAACATCTATTGATATGTGATAATAGGCGACGAGAAGATATGGATACAGAAATGTATGCAAATTCCACAAGATGGCGTTTCTTACGCGATAAATGAAGCCTTTTGATTTTTTCAAAATACATGAATGGTTGTCACTCCTTTTGTATTAAGCACATCTTGAATTTTTTTAAAATGTAAATATGAAAATTACAATATAGAGCTACAAACTTTTTTGCAAAAAGCTTTCATTGTTCAGCATTTTGAATGCTTGAGAGACAAACGTATTTCTGCACATTTTGTGGAAGATGCTTTGCAAATTCATTTTACCACGACGACAACTGTGTGAACAAAAGTACTGGACATCACATGGCGAGCACCACAAATAAACCGAACCTATAATCAAATTAGGGAAGTGATCCAAATTCAATACGTTAACAACACCGTTAACAAATGGTGTTTACGTTAACATGACGGTAAACCAAATCGTTAACTTACATTAAAAATATATTCGCTAAAGCTGATGTTTACGTTAAAGGCGTGTTTTTTCCGCAAATGTTATTACAAATAACTTTGACAAATTTAGGTTCTGCACATTTCTTCAAATGTATCTATGCAAATCAATTTATTAAGCGCATGCAGACATTTGAAGCTAGAATTGTTGTTTACGGTGCATTTTCACTTGTTAGCGTAGAGAGAGAGAGAGAGAGAGATATTTATTTCACCTTAATTGCAACCAAAAGGTTGAAAAATATAAGGTAATAACTATAAGCTACCATTTACAAACATATATTTATATATACATGTATTTCTATATATGTTTATATATCTATCATTTCCCATATGTAACCAAATTCATTGCTGCTATTTGACTATAGACAAAACTTTTCTCCATTCTGGAAGTTCGATGAGGGAAGGAGTAATCACGAATGTTACGTAAATTATAATCTAAATTCCGTATGTTTGGCACAAAATGACTCAGTGGGTGATTTTCTTTGTTTTGGATTTTTTGCCAAAGTTTAGTACAGCATGAATTCCGTCGATCACTTAGAGATTGACACTTGCTGATAAGACATGCTGCTTCATATTTAAAATTTGGAAAAATTATCCTCAGAGCACGCTTTTGAATGCGTTCCAAATCCTTTGATTGTTCTTTAGTTATTGCGTTGCTCCAAACGGGTGAACAGTACTCTAGAATAGGGCGTATTAATGATGTGTAGATTTGGATTAGATGAGATGATGGAATATCAACCTTTTTAAGAATTTGGAGGAAATGCAATCTTTTGGCTGCTTTTTTAACCATGTGCATAATATTTTCTTCCCATGTGAGATTGTCTTGAACTACTAATCCAAGGAGTTTAGCTGATTGAACTCGCTGAATACTATCATCTGTTATTTGAACTTCAGATGGCAAGTTAAAGTTATGCAAGGGACAAATAGTAATTTCTTTTGATTTTATTA
>CABFPE010000026.1:2027571-2051363 GCA_900660155.1 Hofstenia miamia
AAAATATATATTATCTAAGGTTATCATTATTTGAAAATAGAAACATTGCATCAAAACTCCTCCTATATATTTTAATATATCGATAGTGTGGTGTAGCCACAATAAAACAATCATGTTTGATATCGAAAGATAGTTCAGTGTTGCCAATTTTCTCAAATGTTTTCTTTACTTTAATTACCATTGATGCATACTAAAATAATTTGATGCAAATTAACTCTACAGTTTTTGTAGAATAATCATTTTATTGCTGCTAAGAATAGAAATTTCCACACCATGTAAGATATTTTTCCTGAGGAAAAATTTACTTTCAGCCTAGGAAATCCAAAATTTCATCCACATAGGTCCTTTGAGCTATTCTTACATTCTCGATCATGTTAATGTTCTTTGTGAACCATGATTTAAGAATTTACTACCAATATAAGGGTGAGGCTATATATATATATATATATATATATATATATAATATATATATATATATATATATATATGTAGTTAAATTACGTTGCTATGTACCTACAAAATGCGCAAATATCATACATAGTGACATATGAAAAAGATGAGTAGAATTCTTAGAAAAGATGCGGTATGACTATAGATGATTGCAAATAGTTATATTTATTAAAATTCTAACTATTTCTGTGTAGCAGTGTCATTGTTTGCCAACTTAAGGCTACATTAACCATTATATTCCTATCTAATTATATAGCAATTCAGAAATTTAGTCGTAAGAGCTGACACTTAAAGTCGTGCATGGTCGTGAATCAAGACAAGGTTTTTCCAGGCGACTGATTGTGTTTCATGTGACCATTTCTGATTCAATGATTTTGGGAAATCAATGTACACATCTGAATTGACTGAAGACGTAGACATTTGGAAAAAACCATTTACCATCAAGAGTCACGACGACAATTGCAATGCTTTTTTGTCGCTAATTGTTCAAATTGGCACTTTGAGCTTGTCAAAAGGACTATGGCACAAGGCGGCATTTGATGTCTTTGAATGTGACGTCATTGATGTTGACTGTTGGAAATTGTTCAATCCAGGAAGTAGCACATTCATCAAGAACAAAGTTTTCGGGTGGATGATGTCAGTGATCGCTCAAGTTTGTGTTATTAGATCGCGTATTGAAACGTGGCGGACCTCATCGATCTATCTTTCAACCATTTGGCGATTCGGCCCCATGCAATTGTTTGTTTATAACATATTAATTTTTGTACCTGATTTTTTCTGACTTTTCCCAAAAATTATCTGTGAACAAGATAAATTTAAAATATTGGCAGCAAAATAGTCTATATTATAAAGGAAGGGTCTCTGAAAGTCTGTCCTGAAAATCTGTCACACCTCCATTGGGGTCTGGTAAGAGGCGGTCAAACATGCAATCATAAGATATGAAATTTTCATTTTATGCTATATTTTGAATACAGTAAGACAATGACTAAATATGAATACATAGCATATAATAAGTGGCCTAAATTACTAAAGGCATTGACACTGGGACCTCGTGTTAAAAAATGGCATCCCGTGGGGTGGGCATAGGGGAGTTTCACACTGCGGATTTTATTCATTATTTTTTAACTTGCTTGAAATTTGACTTTGAATGTAATCTTATTTTACATCATTCTGTTACGTATTTGATTTTTAAAACAAACATCATTCATTAACTCTATTTCTAATTCATTCATTCATTGTTCGAAATATTTATTATTTGAAATTTTGAAAATAGCTCGCCCTAATATCGTAAACCCTGTTGCCAATACGCGTATTTTTTGTTTTCCTGTTAGAGTAATATTTTGACAATACTTAGAATTAATATGAGTTAAATAATCTGTTTCTTTCTATTTTAATGTTCAATGAAATTTGGTGGTTTTACACTTTTTTTTCCAAAAATGGTTGATACCACAATCATTTTTCGCAATCATAATACTTCAAAATGTAGCTCTCATATGGAAAGGTATTTTCCAAATGATTTTTGGAAGTCGTCTGCTCATGAAGTTGTGTTTTCCAATTCAAAAATTAGCTTACAAATATGTTCAGCACTTCATGTAGAGTTTGAAATTCTGTTAAGAAATTAATTGTGCATCTCCAATGTTAAAGCCTTACACCAAATTTAACAACACAAACTGGCATAAACTCCTTTAGTGAAGGTAAATTCGTCTCTGCAAATCATAAAGCACATATACTTAGGAATGTTGTGTTTTCTAAGCAGTCCATTATCAATTCAGTAGACAATTTGTTGGAATCGGAAAACATGTATTAATCAACAAGCATAAGACTTATTATCATTTTGAATACCCTCAATATTTTTATTACTCATCATCAGCTTAAATGATGACTCTCGCAAATGCTTTCCTGTTACATAATGTGAGCTTGTTTTTCATTATTTTGTATCTGCTTGTAAAAAGCTCCAAAAATTTACTAGGTAGTTCGCTGGTGTCCTTATCTTTGCAATATAATATTTTAGAAGTATTAATTGCAGCACGTGTCGTAATTCATAGAAATAAGTCCTAATATTTTCAAAAGTCAGGGTTCCTCCTTATCCAAAATTTGTAACAAGTACTGTAATTGGTTTAGTGTTTAATGCTTTACTAACTGGCATTAGTAGCATTGTAAATTGAAGCAAAGTTTTGCATTCATTATTAGAAATTATTATAATTTACCTGTCAAAGAAAGATGAACTTGCTGTGGAGCACATGGTGCTAATGCTTCACTTTGTAATAAATACAAACAAACGCTTACTACCACAACACATACTTCACTGAAATTCATTGCGAAATGCAACTTATCTGAAAAGCAAATAAATTTTATCAAAGATTACTTAGTAACAAAAAATTGCCGCTATTCTATCACTAGGCTGTCCAGATAAAAATGGCCGTTTTACAAAAGACATGAACTAGAAAAGCGAAATTTATTAATTAGAAGATTCTTAATAATAATGAACAAGCAATAACAGTCTAATGAAAATAGCAACTATAAGAAATTTCCTTCAATGTCAACTACGTTCTTCATCTTTTGCATCAATCCATCCAGTGCTTTAACTATTAAATCTGCTGTGCAATTTGGAATTTCGTGAGTGAGAAAATGTTGACTCAAAGTCATCGCAAGTGGATTCTAGCCTCGGAAATATGTGTTGTACAGAATAAATTTTGTGAACATGGAAGCTGTCGCAAGAGTCTAACATTCATTTCTTCAATATGCGCTCTGATGACATGGGCAGTATGAGGTTTAGAATTGTGATGTTGCAAGCGCATATTTTCAGGTAAAAATTCTGCATTCTAATAAGAAATTCAACTGCTATAACAGCTATAAATTTTGCTCCCATTTTTGTTCGAATTGGGGTCTGTCGTCGAACTTCATCACTTCCAGGAATAAGCCAGTTGCCAATAACATTTCTTGGATTCATATTGCGACAATAAAAGAATTTTTCATCTATAGTAACAAGAGTTTATTAGTAAGTGATTCATAAGATCTTGACACTGGGTTACACGATTGGCTTATTGATTATTACGCCGGAAAGTCTCAATTAAAAATATTGATTTACTGTAGAACATTTAATTTTAGTAAAATTATTCATCGATTGAATATCATGATTTAATAAAGACACTACCTGAATTTTTATTTCTATGTACATATACATAATATTATGCTTTCTTTTTTATTTTTTTAAAATGCCCATTTTCATGAGGAGAGTCTACATAATGCTTACTCCAAAAATCATTTCTAACTTTTTCAAAGAAATTCCTGATTTCTCTTTTTATATTTATTAGTGAATTATGTGTTAAAGAGAAGATCAACAATGCTAATACTCTTTCAAAAAATGGTAATAGTCCAATTATATGGTTCAAAGATTTTAAAAAGAAATGGCCGCTCAGACATTTTCTAATTTCATTTGTGCGCAGTCTGCTTACATTTTTATATTTTCCAACATATTTAGTTATTTGACGACCGACATCCCTTTGTTAATATAAATTATAAATTGGAAATATACTCAGCAATCTTGCCAAAAATCATCAAAAACAGACTGAAGCATATGTCGCAAAATTTTTTAACTACAATTAATAGACAATACTAAGATAAACTCTCATTGAAACATAGAATATTTTACATTTGAATGCAAAACAATATGTGAAATATGAAAAACAGCTATTTCATCATATTTTTCTGAAAATTTGCAACATACATATATTTGTTGCTTTACAACATATTGATTGAATTCAACTGCTTGTATATATATATATATATATATTAAAAAATATATATATATATATATATATATATATTAAAAAATATATATATAACATATATATATATATATTAAAAAATATATATATACATATATATATATATGAACATGAAAATGGCAAAAATCTATACTAGAAAAGATTACTTCCTCGATAGTGTTTTCATTTATTTATATATATATATATATATATATATATATATATTTTATATAATTATATATACATACTGTATATATTGAATGAATAAATGCCTTACTGATTTGATAGTTTTTGTCAATATATTAGTGCTAGGAAATTTTATTAATGATTTGTAAATAAACATCGGTAAAGTTTTTTTAACCTTAAACAGCCTTCCGTCCGCTTTACAAAGAATTTTCTCCAAACCTATTAGCAAATGGGAAAATCATAGGGGATGGGTAGTTTTATTGCAGAGCATACTTTATTGCAATGATGACAATTTCTATTAATAAACCTATTGCTGTGACTGAGGTTGTTGAAACAATTAACAATTTTTCTTTGAAAATTTGGAATTTTGTAAGTTATTCAAATTTTCTCCATGCTAACGTTCATGTATTTATAAAGTTTTTGGCTCATAAAAACATTGTCTGTTTTCTTGATATGTTCAAAGATATTCCAAACCTAATGAGACGTGCTGTGTGCAAAGTCAGAAGTTGCGGAGCTTCAATGGGACAGAATCAGATAGCGGATTCAGTACGGAAAAGAAAGAGGAGATTCTACTCTATCACGTGATGCTTTCAGATTGAGCATAGCTTTAATAGTTTTTGTGCTATAAGCGTTTAAAAAACTTTTATATGATAATGACAATTTGCCAAAAATCCCCTATGCTGTTCAAATCAACAAATAAGCAATAGATGGCGTTGAATTGAATGTAATTGACAGAAGCAATGCATAGTGCAAAAAAGTACATTGCATTGCTTTTTATGTTTATACCCTATATTCAGTAATTTGCCAAAAATGAAAAAAATGAGCCAAAAATTTAACTTTAATTAATAGCATAAACCTCAATTGTGAATCAATTGTTATTTCTAATTAAAATTACTCGTTTTCAATAGAGCAAAGTTTATGATATACCATATTTCTAGAAATTTTGTTTTCATAAATTTTGTGAATTTTGCATTAAATAAAAAATATTGCTTTCAAAATTATATTAAATATTTTGATCAATATATTTTCTATATTCAACTTCTAAGTTTTATTTTCAAAATATTGGTTACATGTTTCCATTAAGACCTAAGGGAAGTGATTCAAATTTATTTAGCCGCAACATTTGCCCCATTTACCTCAATAATTTATTAATTCAGCGCTTCTATTAATCAATTGAAATCGGCCAAATGTTGCTGTTATTTATTCATTTGTTCCAGTCCAGTTAGTGATATAGAAGTTCATGCGAAAACAAATGGTGAATTGATTTTATTATCTGCGCAATAGCTGTCAAATTTAGTTACTTTGACAAGAAAAATCAAAAGCGATTAGATCGCTGAAATCAGGTTGGACGACAAGTTTGAAGGGGTGATACACGTACACGTTGTGTGGCGAGCAATTATGTAATTTAGTTTGACAAAAGTTTGACCGTGTATCATTATCCCTTTAATGATTTCATTATCAGATCCGAAAATGTCTATAAATCTTTCAATAGATTTAATTTTTAGGATGGCATCGTGAATCTTGGTGGAAAATTGATTAACTTTAATTTCGCAAATTATTCGTCGTTCACTTGTAAGTTTTTCTATTTTCATGGGTGGGCAACTGGATTTGCTGCGAACTTTCATCTGGTAGCACTGGTATTTGACAGATTTCTTGCTATTAAGGTGCCACTAGTTTTAATACAATTATACTTTAAAATAGTTTTGATTTAAATATGATTCCATCGTCTAGATTATGATGTTCTTTATATTTAATGTAAGAAGTTATCCATTATTTGAATACTACTACTACTACTACTACTACTACTACTACTACTACTACTACTAGGCTTTATTAAACTGTAGATAAGTATACAATAATATAGAATAACATAAATATAAAAAGCATTATTAATATTTACAAAAATTAAATGATTTTTTGCAGTTACTGCATAAACATAAAAAGAATCGTTTACATCCATTACTTTCATATGAATTTTCTAAAAATTCATAAAGAATATCGTACATTTTCTTTTTGCTAATTTTTGGATTTCCAAAGAAATCAAAGTTGTATTTCTGAATTAAATAATTCCCAATGCAGCAAATTCTATTAAAGTACCAATGATCACTAGTATTTTTCTTCGTTTTCTTTATAACAAATAGTAGACTTTTAGTTTTTCGATTGTTTTTGAATTCAAATGAAACATAGTCTAAAATATTAATTAAATCATATTTTCCATGGATTATATCTATTAATTGATGGACATCCTTTAATTGAAGAAATAATGAAACTGGTAGGAGTTTATAGTAAATTAAAGCATTTTTGTATGCCATATTACTAATCCATCTTAAACATTTTTTTGAAATTTTTCAAGTTTGTCTATATCTGTGGAGTTTGCATACCAAATAGGAGAGGCATAAAATAAACTTGGTATGATAATCGATTTAAATAATTTAAATTTAGTAGATGATGGTAGACTTGAAGGTAAATTTCTTCGTAGTTGTAATAATATTATATTGGATTTTTTAATTCTCTGAAAAATATTATATGACCACGATAAATTATATTTTATGATTATGCAATATTTTACGCGACTGTTGGAACATTCTTACAATTTTATTACAAGAACTTAAGATCGACTTCTCTTTCAGACTAACTTAGAATTTTAAGCGAGTATGAAACCATAACAGCCAATTAAAATATGATATATGTATTTTATATTATTTAAAATATATTACATAAATCATGACAGAAGATGTGAACATTTAATTTTTCACACCAATAATAACAATCTACTTTCGATTAGTGTAACAAACTAAGACGTTATAAAATTAACTAGCTTATTCAGTTTGAACTATGAACAAAGTGCATCATATTTATAAGCAAATATTTACAATAAGCAATATATAGGCTTGGTGCATAAGTCTTTTCGTTTTTTAAATTTAATTAAAGCTGTCAATAATGCATTGCAAAGAATAATAATTGAACAAATGTATTAACAAGAACATGAAACCAAAACTATATTCTTTGCTTCATGAGTTGCCATCATCTTCACCACGTTGAAAATAATTACCACCGGATGCAATGCATTTTCTCCATCTATCTGGCAAAGCGTGAATTCCCTGACGAAAAAATTCTTCGTTTTTAGACTTGAACCAGTTCTTGATGACAGTTATCACATCCTCTGAGGATTTGTAGTTGGCTCCTTTAAGAGCAGCTTTCATGGGACTGAAGAGGTAATTATCACATGGGGATAAATCTCTTCCGCAATACGCACACCGTTTAAGCCCCGAATCCATCCATAGTAAATCAGCTTCCTTACATCGCTTTGAGTAAATTCCATTGCAAAAATCAATAATATGGATTAGCAATTTTGGATTAGTTTTTTGGATTAGTAGTTAGTAGTAACTAGTAGATATTACACGAGATAGAATATGCCTATAAGATACTATTGTAGGCTTACAAATTTAAATAAAAAAAACGAAAAGACTTATGCAACAAGCCTATATATACACACAATATGTTACTGTACAACACTACAAACTAAACCTCCTTATGTATGTATATAAGAATTTAGAAGAATATACTTAAAAATAACAACCATTACTAACTTAATCAGATAATAGTTATGCATAAATTTGAGATTAAATAAACTCAAAATGGTAAATTTTAAATATTAATGTATGCAAAATTTTCAAAATTTTGAATTAATCATTTTAGATTCCAGTATGGCATCGATCGAGTCCTCACATTAAGTTTGCCTACGCTCTCAGCATATTCATTGCAAGTTTCACTTATGCGATTACTGTTCCCACGTTGTTTCTTTTCGGCATTAGGGTAAATTCGGGTAAATAGGACATGTGATTTAGTATTCAGCATGTTGCAAAGACCTGACTGAAAAAATATCTAAATAAAATCAGGCATATAGTTTATTGAAAAATGATAGCGTCAATGTACAAAGATAGAGCAAGAAACAGATTATGAGCAGAAATGGGACAATTATAATTCAAGCCTGTAGCCAGACCAAATCTCCAGGGGGGCACACCTATGACGTAATGATATATTGAAAGCTAATTAGTGGTATGTTTTTAAATGTTCAAAGGGAGGACCCTTTTATATTTTTTTGGCACTACTGCTTACATTTTTCTTAGGGGGGCCGTGCCCCCCTGGCCCCCCGTGGCTACAGCCTTGCTATAATTCAATGCTGTTTGCTAAATGTCAGTAGGAAGAAGTCCAAATATCTTCTAAGATGCACAATCCAAAATACATTTGGTAATTATTAGCTTGGGTCTACACATCAACCATATTTCAGATTGAATGAATGGGGCATATTTCTTGAGATTAAAATTCTAAATTAAATTCCTAGTGGAGAATATCAGACCCCTTGGCGTACGTTTGCACAAATGCCAGTTATTAATGAATACCACTGGTCTAATACATAAGCAGAGAAATAATAGAAATTTAAGCCTCATAAAATTTCAAATGTATGTCGGAAAATTAACTTTGGTGACCATTATTTATGAATTCTTCATCAGCTCTCACAGTCATAGATTTCGCTTATGTACTTTGGTGTGTTTTTCATTAATTGATATGAAAAATTCTACATACATAGAAGGGACCACACCCAGAGACTAGTTTAAGCAAGTAGGTCATTATGTTAAAAATGAAACTTGTCTATTCTGCATTGTCTAAGTTGGAAATTTTTTATGCTGCAATAAAAAGACATTTAGCTAGAGGAACAAAAAAATCAATTTAGAGTGCACTTTAGGTCAAGGATGATGATTCACCAATAGAATAAATGCTATTGACAATGACTAGGTTTCAGAAGAAGATGTCTCAGCTTGTAATCTAAAATTTCAGAGGGACTAATTCCCACAATATTTAGGATATTAGAGGAAAAAACACCCAATCTCCAATAAGTGTTCCCCATAAGCAAATATCATTTAATTTTCAAAATTTTGTCAAAACTGACTGTAAGAAAATATTGAAAAATCATGTGTTTTTTATAGCTACAAAATGCTATAGGTTTTTACAGACAACGATTTTCTTAAATTGTGCTGTACATATTTCTTATGACTGTTTTGCAACTGCCTTGCATTTATATGAATTTTCGCATAATTTGTAAGGTTAGCACTTAATTGCAGATCATTGCAGGTGTGATAATTTTAGTAACATAAAATAATTGTTTAATTGTTAAAATATATTTAGTCTCTTTCTTCTCCTATACTCCAAACTTTAGTTTATAGGTAGATGCAAAAAACTATTATTGCCCAAAAAAACGTTGAATCACAGCTGTATGAATAGTGGAATTATCATAGAAGTTATCTATCATGCCATTTAGTAAATCAAAGAAGATCATTTGCACAAAAATGATGAAATAATTCCCACTATACGTACGTTCAGAAATAGAGGAACATATTTTGCTATGAATATAGGAATAAACTAGCAATATTTTGTCTTGATGATAATTAAGCATGAACGGCCCCATGCAAATTAAGACACTTCTCAAATGTAAACTGGCAAAGAACGAGGTCAAGCATTGTGTTTTACCTAAAAAGATGCACAATGTAGAGAAGCAACTGGAAGCCTATACATAAGAGAAGTAAAGGAGAAGGCGAATTGAAAACTATTTTTATATTTGTAGTGCATATTGTGTGATCATTTTTATACGTGGTACAAGAAAAACATGAAGAAATATATCCTCAAGATGATCAACAGGCACTTCAGAGAAACGTGCTCAAACAGCACAAGACCTCAACAGGCCTCCATCAATAGCTCATTGCTTGTGGCGACGAAACCATCAGATTACTTCAAGCATTTGCAGGACCAATTTGGCAACTACAAGTCATTCTTCATTATTACTGTTGCCAATACTCCAATGATGTTATTTCAGCCATTTGTTAAAACTGCAGCTGATAGTACCAATTACTCATTTGCAAAAACGATGTGTGCTTCAAAATTAACTGATTTTTCAGTTGAGAGAATGACTATTTGTACATCTCAACATGGACATCAGTCACACCTGGGCTTATAAAACTATCTCTACATCCTGTCTCAAGCCCAGACTTTGAATGGTTTGATTCTGAATTGAAGGGTCGAGGGTTGATTATTCCCTCAACAAGAATGCTTGTCTTATCTTAATGCAAATGTTACACATTAACCATATCTATTTCTTAGCATGACGAATATGAGGCAATGATGAAAGCAGAACTTCATGTATGTCAAAACACCGACCTTTAGGACATGTTGGTCGCATAAAACACACACTGTCAATTTGCACTGTTGACTAGGAATTGCAGAGAATTCACTTGCAGTTTGGGAACATTGAAACCTGTTACTACTGTTTTCCAAATACAAACCTGAAGCTCTAATGTGGTATATCTGAATGAAGTGCATAATGCTTATGCACTGGCATTACAAATGACTACGAGCTGAAATGGAATATGCAGCTGGAGGACGATGAGACTACGACTAGCCACTTACAACCACTGTTGAGGTTAAAGCTGTTTGAGGTACACATGCACTTAAAATTCTCAACCTGTAACATACTGGTAAAAAACTAGTCACTTCAACTCAAAAGAAGTTGAAAACGAATATGAGATGTTTAAAGGCAGCAACTGATTGCCAATGATGTGCTTTATTGCAAGACAAATGCTCAGTATTCCATTGTCCATGGCAATTGTCAAAAACTTTTTAGCAAATATGGCATTGTTTTCACCAAACTGCAGTGTAAAGCAAATATTTGAACCAATATAAGACATACCTCAAAACTTCACCGGTGACTGAAATAAAGAATCTCAAAGGAATGGAAACATTTTTCACAAGCAGATACATGTTTCAAACGTACTTGGTACTTAAGACGTTAGTTTTCAAGATATTGGCTGAGATATTCTTCAATATTGAAAATATTTTCTTACAGGAGGGTATCTCAGTCATTATCAAGTTCAGTGACCAAAATCATGGGAAAACCCCACGAAATTGTCAAAATATCAATAAGAATGGTCTATTGAAATGCATCTCTTTATCTTCTTTCTTAACATTTCTTAATTTTTTAAGAATTTTTTGATTTATCAACTAAACATCAATATTTCTTCTTGTGTAGTTTGGTCTATGCTGATAATATAATTGCTGTTGCAACAAAGATAAATTTCATAAACACAGACGGCAAAGTCAAAGCAAAATGTTATCTGATGATTAATTATGATCTATTCTGGGGAAAGGGTGTTGGCCATGAAACTCATTTTCGATTCAACCACTTCTAACTCTAATATTTGTTAAATCTTCATTAAAATTGTATCACTATTCCAATATTTTAATTATTAAGGTCATAAGAGTTCCTAAGAAAATATGGCAACTATATAATTTCTCAATTCAATTTTTTAGAAAATCTAATACAAATGAACGTAGTAGTCAAGACCGCACTATGGTCTTCATGTTGGCGACAGTGAGCTTCAGCTTTCTTGTATTCACACTGGTATGCGGGACAATTTTGTACTGGTCATTCCAGTTCCGACCAGTAACTTCACTAGACTACGCAATTGCAAATCTCACTTCAATTGGTGTTGAAATTCCAGCAATTCTGAACTCATCTCTAAACTTTGTGTTTTTCATGTTGAGTGGGAAGGGCTACCGAAACGCATTCTATAAGTTAATCAAATACTATAAAAAATGATTTGACGTTCATCGCATTCATACAATATTTTTCAATGAAAATGTTATATGTAGCAACTACAGCTTCCATTTTTATTGAATATAGACTGAATGAACCACCGGAGTCTATTAGTGAATGCGACCAAATGCTATGAGCAAGGCTTAGGATCTCTGAATTGAAAGCTAAGCATAAATTAGATAAAATGGCAGCTATGTTAGATTCATATTGCATTACATGATTATGTTATATGTTTATCATTATTAAAAGCATATCAGTATTTATTTGTATTCATTTTGTTAACCGCCTACTAAAATGGAAACAAACCTAATTTTTGTTGCAGTTAGTGCTAAGTTTTAAATGAAAATCTACGTTTTATTATGATGGTGATAATGAAATCACAGAATCACTGATATTTTGTTAAAAATTTGCATTTTTTATGCATGCTACTATAACTAATAATGGATTAATTGATTAAATAATTTAATCAAATGTTATGAAAATGTTCTCAACCCTTTTAACAACTTCAAGCTTTTATCAAAGTGCTTAAAAACTAGAGCTCCAATAATTTCTGAGCAATTCTTAAAAACCTTCCTAGCCTCTACTGTATGATGAAAAATGGTGTAACATAAAATTATGTGAAAAAATTCTCAATATGTTAATGAAAAAATCAATGTTTCATTCATATTTGATAATTTTTAATGAAAAATTATAGTTAAAATTGAAGTTAAGATTATTACAACTTAAAACAAATATTAAAACTGTCAGATTCCTCTAGATCATGCCACCTACACAAGTTTGTATTTATTACTATGCCACTCATACTCACTCATGCCTTGTAATTGTTGCCACTACTAATCTTATTCAGTTCCAGAATTTTTATTCAGAAAGTTACCACTACAAATCTATGACTGTCATACAGAAAATGACATGACACTTTACAATAAGCCAATACCTTTTGAAAATATATAACTATTTTTAATTCATAAAACAAAGGAGGTATATACAAGCACTACTGTGTGAATAGTTGAACGTCAAAAATTAAATTTGATTTAATATCTCATTAAAACA
Source organism: Hofstenia miamia (assembly GCA_900660155.1). Lineage (NCBI taxonomy): Eukaryota > Metazoa > Xenacoelomorpha > Acoela > Hofsteniidae > Hofstenia > Hofstenia miamia. The sequence continues at coordinate 2,040,673 of CABFPE010000026.1, forward strand.
GGTTTGCTTCAAAGTATAACATACAAATGTTAAATCAAATATGACACTAATTGTCACAGAGAAATTAGCTTACTTCAAGTAATTCAAGAATATATTACAAAAGTGTACTCATCAATTGTGAATTGAATTCAGGTCTTTATTGATATCAGTCTGGTGAGGAAAGAAATTCCTAAAATTGCTGATCAAATTCAGCAAATTGCAATGTTTTAAAAGCAATCTTATATGGCTATTGTCATACCTCTGAAGAGGCTGAACATATAGCAACAAATTTCTGTTATCTTGATTCTTTATACTATTATATTTTTATGTGTTAGTTACTATAACCAATATAGTCCTCACAACAAAATGCATATAATTTTATGTACAATATTGGATTTATCAACTATTTTTGTCATTGAGTTTAAATCCAGAAGTTAATTTAGCTTTTGTGCTATATACAATTTAAACATTAAATTAATTGAAACCATAAAAACTGACAGCATTAAAAAGGCAACAGTTAATTTGTTACAGAAGACTTTGCAAAACACAACCTTAACATACTACCCTGTTCTGTTAGTGGTGGGAATATGAAAATAATTTCCCCTCTAGGAATTTGTATAGTTCACATTTGGTGAAGTGTTACCATAAATTATTTTTTTGTTGAAAAACAAAAAGAGAATACTTGATCAAAGAATAATAAAAGAGCAGGATTAGTACACAGATATTGCTCATGTGAGGATATATCCAAAGTACTATCAATTAAATCTGGAAAGCAGTTTCATTGAGCAATTGTCAAACAAATAAAAAGATATTCAAACTAGAAGCAAAGATAAATTTCTTGATTCTAGAAAAACTTTTTCCAAATGACATTATTGCAGTAAGAATTTTAGGAAAAATTAACCAATATTGTCCATTAATCATGGGGCAATTGAAAATATCATTAATTTTTGTGAATCCATAAGGAATCATTAAATGTTAGTAATGAGTTCACATCAACACTATGAGTTGCAACATTGCTCTCCTTTACAGATGACATGATTGATAAGCATATTGCATGTGTTCTCCTTAGAGGGCAGAAATTTCAATAAAACTGTATCAAAAATAAGTGTTCTTGAAAATGTACTTTTACTAAGTAAAAATGCCATTGAGTTATTCAAATTAATCATGATTATATAATCATTAATATAAATTTAATATAGAGGCCAAAACTTTACATCACCCTAATTGCTTAGTAGCAAACTTACTTCTTTGAAAATGGACTATTTCATAATAGAAGAAAGAATTCTGACATTTCATGTGGCTCTTTGCATTAGGTATGTATTCAATAATGAAATACAATGTAATTGTGAAATAAACCAGATTTATAATCAATTAGGCGACTTCTAAGGTATTACAAGACTGCCCAAATTATTCATTTAGTGAGAAATCAATTTTTTTGAGTAAAATGTTAATATAAATTAGATTAGGCAAATGATTTGGGTGGTTTTTCTTATAAATTATTTATTATACAAATTTCAAACTAAATATCTGCACAATGTACATGTATAGCATTGTACATTTAAATTTGTAAATATATTGTATTGAAATAGAAAAAAGAATGATCAATAACATAACTTTGCATATATTATTAGGAAAATATTTTGATTGATAGTACTGCAATATTTGAAGACCAGATCTGACAGAAATGAACTAATCTGAACCAGATGGAAATGGACTATGTTCTAGATTGGACAAACTGATACATATATGTTAAATCAATAACTCTATATATTCATTGGTTAACTTCTTATATTTGATGTATTTTGTTTAATATTTTTGCATTTTATTGATAAGATATTATAGACCTATCTGAAAAATATCAAAATTAATTTTTGAAGTGTTTACTCAGTAGTATTTACTTGACATTCAAGTAAATACTAAGCTGGTAAATACTTCTTACTTGTGAATACACCTGCAATGTTAAACTATCTAGTTTTACTTTTTGTGAATATTACATGCTTACTAACTAGTACTTATTAGGAAATGATTGACAGAAGTCAAGTAAGTACATTTTAGTTACTTTTCATGAATATGGGCCAATATATCTGGATCATTTATTTGGGATTCAACAATTGTGATGATTTCTACTATGTGCACCACTTCATTGCAGCATTGTCTATTTTCTATTACATCTATCCATCTCAAGTCATTAACTCCTGAAAACAATGTTGAAATGTTTGTGGGTGTTGTATTAATAAAATTTTTTACTATTTGGATTTCTTCTGAAACTGGTTGTTTCTTCTAGTATTAGCTTGCCAATGATGTGAATGGTCTATATTTGTGGCTTTTTCTTCCTTGTTGCCATTTACATCCTCTTTCAATCTGCTCTTAACTTGTGCTACTTACTGCTTACTGTATGTTGATGACACTACAATTTCTTACTCTTTCAGTTCTTTTGTCTCATTTGATATTGAGCTGTTTTCTATTTGGTATTCTGTTAGCCATCTTAATGTTAGCCTTGCAAAGACATGTGACATCTCTTTCTCAGTGTCTCAGCCAACAGATCTATCACTCCCAGTGAAATTGTCTCCTCATAAATCTTATTTTTGAATTTAACTTGCTAACAACTTAAGTTGGACTGGATATTTGTCTTTGTGTTTCTTTAAAGCAAATTCCACACTATTTGTCCTCTTTTATGATGTTCCCTTCAATACTTCATCTGCTGTAACGCTCACATTGTTCAAGACCTTGTGCTATTCTTATCTATGCTTCTTCCTGTTGGTTACTGTCTTGTGCTTTGTTATGCTCCATGTAGCAGTTCCAGAAATGTGCTTTCTAATAGATTGGGCCTTGATACATTTGATTTTTATTATATTTTCAATTTTTAATCTACTCACTCTGATAGTATTGTCACATTCTCTGTTTGTTGTCTTGGAGAAAACTTCATCTTCATTTGTTTCTTAATAATACTTTTGCTTCTGCTAATTTTCCTTTAGCTGTCAAACCTGCAACTGCTATAAACATTTGTTCCTCACTCTCATGCTTCAACAAATCTCTGTGTTCTTTCCTTTTTGCTGATCTGCTCTCTCTAACTTTGTTTACTCAACCAACTGCTTCTACTTCATCTCATGTTACTTTCTTTGTTGTTGAGAATCTTGATTTTTTGCCAGTGCAATAAAGACTGTTATTATTATTCTTACTTCCCAAAGCTTCAAGCTGGCATTCCTCTCAACTCAGGGAGCTCACCAGTTCCCAGGGAGTCTGAGAGCTTTCCTCAGGAATATATCTGTTCCTAACAGCACTTCCTTCTATGCTGTGGCACCTCCCACTTTGGTACCCCAACTCCTCCAAGTATCTTTCCAACATACATGTTTTTGGTATAAACAGTGTTATGCATTATTATTTATTCAACTATATTCAATGATATATTATTTCTTTCTAATGTACACTCTTTTTAAATTAAACTAAAATGATTTTTGCTATGTTAAATATTTTGTTTAATCACATGCACTCTAAATTTTCTACTTTTCTAACTAGTAGCTTACTGAAACTGTAATTTATACACATTAATTTTCACTTTGTTGTGTCATTTGGATGGTATTTACTGAAGAAAATGAATTAAATTTTTCTGAGTCTGTAGAGTTTGTTATGGTTAGGCAATTTTACAGCCATTGTTTCACTATGTATAGTATTAATTTGTATTTTTCTTGAAATTCTATTTTTTAAATAGCATGCATCTGTATTTTTGCATGTGAATAGAACAATATTTACAAACATTTATACATTTAGAATGGCAAATGCATCATGGAGCTTACAAATTTAAAAATTGGAAATCATATCTATCAATGGAAGAAATCAAATAATGAATGTGTCATTGTATTTATGTATTAAAGTTACAAAAGAAAACCCCTTGTAATGTATGCAGCCATGCAAAGTCATAAACCAAATAAAGTGAAAAAAATATGCAAAAGTCAATAAAACATGTAACATGCAATTGGCTGTTTTATCAATCATGATGCCTTATTTGAAAACTAGCATGTTTTTCAAGTTGTGTGGAAATGCTTACAACAACATTTACTATTGTAGAGTCACTCAGGGAAATTGTTGTGATTATTATTCATTTTTAAATTGATTGTATTGACGTCATCATGACATTGTTNTTGGAAATCATATCTATCAATGGAAGAAATCAAATAATGAATGTGTCATTGTATTTATGTATTAAAGTTACAAAAGGAAAACCCCCTGTAAAGTCATAAACCAAATAAAGTGAAAAAAATGTGCAAAAGTCAATAAAACATGTAACATGCAATTGGCTGTTTTATCAATCATGATGCCTTATTTGAAAACTAGCATATTTTTCAAGTTGTGTGGAAATGCTTACAACATTTACTATATTTAAGAACTATTCATTTGTTGGATGGCAAAATATACATTATTAGAGTACATCAATCAAAGGAAAATTTGGCTGTCCCCCTCATCATATCCAAAAGCATTCAACTGGTAAAAATGCAATTTTCATGAGAGTCTCTTTACAGAAGGAAACCTTACAAATGAATAAATGTTTACTTTTATTGAATCTCTTAACTTTTCATCTAGAAAGGAAAAAGTGTTTTGTGCACACAAGTACTTTTGGATGGTTGAATTAGTGCAGTACTATTATGGATACATCAGCTTACTTAAATAACATTTGTTTCCCAAAATTCTTAGCAACTTGTCTTCTAATTACCATGAATCTGCATTTTGCATGTGAATAATACACTATTAACCAACTTTCTTTACCCATTTACAAACATTTTACATGCTTAGAATGGTTAATTCAACATGGAAGCATGAGTAATTTTAAAAGAATGAATTAATGCATTACTATTATGGATACATCAGATTACAATATACTGAATAATCTGGATAACAAGTTTGGGCATCATTATTCCGCATGTCAACTACAAATATAAATGGTGAGTGTAAATTTGCTAGATGAGGTGAAGCTCTGCACAACAACTCAGTTTGCCTGAAAACAGCTCATATACAACATGTTTTGCTTCATATGTGTGTAATGCTTAAGCATGGTGAATATTTCTTCTATTTTGTATTTGGATATTTGTGAAAATGAACTTGCTTTTGTCATGTATACCAGACATTTCAACTTTTTATTGATTTATTAATTGCATATTTCATATGCTTGTTATTAAGTTTGGAAAATATTTCTATCTTGTTTTTGGAAATGTACATCTTTTAAATTTCATACAATTTATACACAATTGCTAAAGAAATTGTTGTTTTCTACCTTTTGCATATTTGCTTTGATCAATATTAATGTGAAATAACCCATCATTTGAAATATTTGGGTTTTTGCTCTATGAATTATTTTCTTTGAAACATATTACTGCATGTTTAAAGATTTTTACAAATGTGCCTTAAGTGAAACCTGCATCAAAAATATCAGTTTACCTAAATCCTAGAAATCAAAAATAGAAACTTGGCCAAAATAAATTTGCTCAATTTAACTTTGTCAAAAATATTTCATCACTAGATGGCGTCCATTAGAATCATTCCATTTCCACATGGCAAATAGCCATAGGTAGGGTGTCCCATCTCAGGGTGTCCCAATGTAACAGGGTCTCCCCATCCTTAAATACTGTAAGTGCATATATTCATGATATATTAATAGTAAAAGATATGGTGGAGGAACTTATAAAGAAATTGGAGTAAACAAAGACAAATGTGAAATACTAAAGATGCAAATTGTATTCCTAGAAAGGGAGATAGAAAAAGGTGAAATAAAATGAAAAATAATGCCCAAGATATGATCAAAAATATTGAAAAGCCAAAAACTAAGAAAGACCTACTACAGATAGTTGTTTTCATAAATTACTACAGAAAATTTGTTCTAAATATAGCTCAAAAGACACATTGCATGACACATCTGCTGAAAAAATCATTACCATTCAAATGGACCTGGAAAAAGCAAGATGAATTGGAAAAAATAAAAACAGAACTAGCAAAGATTCCCTCTTTAATCACACTGAATTATGAACAAGAATTCATACTCAACTGCAATGCAAGTACAATGGTGCATGTCTAGGGCAAATAAAAGAAGGAAAAGAGGTACTGATTCAGCTATTTAGTAAAAACATAAACCCAGCAAAGAAAACTACAGGTCAACAAAACTGGAAATGTTAGCACTTGTTGAAAGCATTGAAAAGTTTAGATATTTCCTCATTGGAAGCAACTTTAAAGTAAGAACAGACAATAGTGGTCTGGTTTGGTTGAAAAAATTCTCTGGCAATAAGCATTTGATAGTATCATGGTAGATTGAATATCTAAACAAATTTAAATTTGAAATAGAACACAGAAAAGAAACACTGCACAAGAATGAAGATTTTTAGACAGCATTATCTGAGTATTAAAGAGATACAGAAAAGATTGATAGATATAAATAACAGTTTAGTTTCTTACCACACAGCAAATATGATAGTTTACCTGAAATTAATGCAGATAAAAAGGGAAGTAATCAAAAAGCATGTATCTGATATTCTTATATTGGAGTTAAGAGAAAAATTGAATAATAAAGACAAATTAATTAGAAAAATAGCGTCTAGTTATTTTCAGAGATACTGGTGGAAACTAAATAAGAACAGTTTGCTATATGTGGATGCAAAATCAATGAAAATAGCAATACCAGAATATTAAAAATGCAAACTAATCCAAAAATATGCAAGATTAATAACAATGGCTGTGAGAAAAACCATAGAAGAAATAATTAAATGGTGCACAACATGTTTACACAACACAGCACAATTTCCTCAAAAGACAGTGCCTTTAGAGAAAATAATAGAAGTGAACACTAACCATATAGTACACATAGAGTTTGCAAAACTATCTCAAGATGATTAGGGTTATCAATACATGTTAGTGATAGTAGACAATTTTACAATATCTGCAAGAATGCTACTGAAGAAAACAATGGTGAAAGCAGTAGCTGAAAAACTATTGAAGGAATGGTTTCTGAAATTTGGACTGATAAAGATTCTAATTTCAGACAGATGAGTGCAATTTGAAAGTAAGTTGTTTGAAAAGCTAACAAGATTGTTGGAATTCACAAATGAGAGAACTACAGCATGTCAACCTCAAGTAAATGGAGCAGTTGACAGACTAAATCATACAATGATAAAATTTATTAGGACACTAACATCAAGAGTAGAAGTAAAAGATTGGTGAGAAGTACTAGAGATGGTCAAATATTTTTATAACATGTTGGTGTATTCAACTACCAGAATGACATCATTTAAAGCAATGTATGGAAGAGAAGCAATAACACTAATCTCAATACAATACCATAATTACACAGAAAAGCTAGATAACAACTACATTAAGAAATTACAAGATCATTTGACAGGAATCAACAAAGCAATGTGCCACAATATAAAGCAATCAGCAGTAAGACAGGAATAAAATTTTAATAAGAAGATATATGGACAACCACGTAAAAAAGAGATAGAGTCTACACATACACACTACTACAGACACAAGATGTAAACCAAGAATGTAAGTAAAATACAGTGGGCAGGTCAATATATTTTACAAAAAGTCATACCAAATAATGACTATCAGTTAAATGATGGAAGGGTGTGACACTTTCAAAATTTAAAAAGAGCAACTACTGATATCAATCAAGTTAAGTTAGACAAAAATGCAAAATTTGAAATTATAGGAAATGATAATAATATGTATACACCCAAGAATGATCTTGACAGGTTACCACAACTTTTTAATTATTTTACTGTTTGACTCTGATTTGCCATAATTTCTTGAGTTTTGTATCATAAGTGAGTTTTCTACCCATAGTAGATACCTATTGTATTAAACACATCATGTGTGTTATTATTACCATTGATATTGATCTTGAATATTAATTTGAATTATAATACAACACATGGTACAAAGTTGCATTCAATTTTAGACTATCAATGACCTCAATGGGTAGAAAATGTGATTTTACTCAACAGCAGAAAGCAGTTGTTGACATTCTCTACAATGAAGGCTATAAACAGTGTTACATCACAACCAAGTTGAAAATTAACAAATCTACCATAACACACTTTACAAACAGGCAGAGGAGAATATATCACCAAATGACCAAATGTCAATTACTGGACTGGAGGGCATAGCACTCAACAAAATCAAGAGAGAGAGAGAGAGAGAGAAGAAACATAGTCCCCAGAGCCAATTACCAGGCAGGAGGATCATTTCTGGGAATGAACAAAGCCACACACTCTCAATAAGCAGACTTGATGACAGTTACCAGGCAAAGAGTCAGCAGCAGATGAAATATGTCCTCCTAGAAAATTAATGGTCAGAGGTGCAGACACCCAGCCTTGGAATATTTGTGGTCAACTACTGAACACAGATGTAGAAATGATTCTACATTAGAAACATAAATTTTGCAAAAAATCATCAATATGTTAGTGAATAAAAACAAATGTATAATATATTATCTCCACTATGTAAAGTAAAATTCTATGAAGCTTCAATTTTATCTAAACATAAATATGGCTGTGAATCATTTTTTGCTAATTACTTAAGATTGAAACCACAATTACATAAACTTATTTGCAGCAGTATTTCCTATCCTTGTTTTCATCAAGCAGCCTCTAACATTTAGAACAATATAGAGAATGATATTAATGAAGAAAAAATTTGCAAAAATTTAGAAAGCCATTAAAAAAATCACTCTTAAACTACAAAACACAGTTGGAGACACAAGTCTGGTAAACAAATTTACTGAATTCTTACACTGATCTCACTACATACACAGACACACACATGCATTAATTGTTATTATATGCTATACATTTAGTTTTTAGTCTTAAAATTTTAGCTGTTTAACAAATATATAGGTTTGACTTTTATACATTCTACAGTGTTTGCATTTGCTAATAATCTTGCTAATTTTTTATAATCTATTGTTTGCTTAGTTTTATTAATTTCCTATAACTGCTTAGGTCTTTGAAAAATACAATTGCCTTATGTTTAGGTTTTCATGGATCAATGCTGACAGTATTGCCATTGATACTGTGGCATAAAGACATTGAAAAATTTCTATTTCTCCTTACTTTATTCTGAAATTGCAATTACTAATTTCAATGTTGGGAATTACGAAATTATTGCAACTAACAATTGAAAGATATGAAATGGTGCTATATATTTTTAGTTTGAATATTTCTGATAATCTAACAGTAAATTTAACTGTTGCAGACTAGCAATTATTGTATCAGTCAATTATTTACTTAAATTTACAATGGTTTTTGTTACTATATATTGGTGTGAATTATTCATTTTGCTTCAATAAACTCATTTCAGTTTTTATTTTGACATTGCTTTAATCTAAATTATGCTTTTCTAAAAAACTTTCACATAGTTAAAGGTAGCCTAGATATGGTACAGCAGCTCTAGCACTGTCCTTAACTTAGGGCTGGGTATATGGTTAGGTATTTTTATTTGTTATGAATTTCATTTGTTAACTAAAATTGTTATTATTGCTACCACCTAAATTGCACAAGATGAGAAATGCACTGAGCTTAGGTTTTTTACTTAGCATGTAGGTTTTACTCACTGAACACAAGAACATTAGGGCCTTTCTTTTTCTTTGCCTAGTCTTATGCAATTCTTTCACCAGGTTATCTGTTTCAGGTCAGCCAAGTATGGCCACTCTTCCCTTTCACAATCTGTTGAATTTTTATTTTTATTAAGAAGAAGTGCTATAGCAGGGGGAGTTAATTATTAAACTGCAGCTTTGGTAAATCCATGCTTTAATACAAATCCTTTGGATGATAGGAACTTAGGTCTGCTTGCTGATTTCAGACCAATGCCACAATACATTTAATATGATTTTCTTATGTTGTGTTTCTCTGAAATTGTTAATTCTATCTGAAGTCTAACTGCTTAATTGCCAAATATTTCTGTGGTTATCATAAATTTTTCTTCATCTTCTGGCTATTTATTGTTTACTCTCTCCTCTATCTATTAAATAAACAGCAGTATAATTAATCATAGCATATAAACACTGAGGTTATTGATAATGTTAATACTGAAATACCTAGAGATTCTGCTCTTGTGAAGAGTATTTGCATATTTAGTGATGGCATGGCTTTTCCTTTTATTAGCAGTTTATTTCCAAATGTTCCTTATTGGTAGTTAAATTACTAATAGTTACTGGGGAGATAGGGTTATTGAAGCAAATAATTATTCTAAGTGTGGTTTTGATTCTTTTTTGTTCTTTGTGGTCAATTATAACCAGCTGTTATTTTATTTGATATTGAGGAGATTACAATTTCAAGCATAGTGTCTCTAGCTAATTAGTCCCTGTTTCTTCTAAGCAACAGAAGTTCTACAACTTGTCTCTTGTTGAATGAATTGCAAGCAGCCACATAGCTGAATGTGTGTTTATATTTAGGAAATTTTTTATAAAAATGCTGTTTTTGAGATTTTAGTTAGTGTACAACTCTACAGTGTGTTGTATCAGAGTCAGGACTTTTTTCCACATTACTATGGCATGCTTTGTTTTTGGATGATGATTTAATGTTATTCTCTTGCCATGTTTCTTCAATTTCATTAATATCATACAGTATGTTTTTAAGTTCTTCTAGTATCTGTGTACTTTGAGTGAAGGCAAGGCTAACTCTTGCATCCTTAATGATGTAAACATATATTTTATAATTTGTAAGTTCAAA
>CABFPE010000026.1:2089726-2109501 GCA_900660155.1 Hofstenia miamia
ACTATATATTGAGTGAGTTTTTATAACTAGGGCCCGTAAAACTAAATAAAGTCAAAATGTTTTTTTGAAAAAGAACATGCAGCAAATTGGCTTAAACGTGAAAAATGGTAATTATATATATATATATATCACTTAAGAAATCTGTATCAGAAATGGAAGTGGGGCGAGTCGATCAATGAGGTAAGGTGGGGGTGGGGCAAGTCGGGGCCAGCTATGGGGCAAGAATAAAGTGGGTACCCATTGTGCAAAAGTGGTGTAAAAACCTTTTTCAGTTGAGAAATACTGAACCAAAGAACGGACGTTTTTTGAGATTGTGAACTTAATTTTTTGGCATCACAGTTCCCTGCTTGATGAAATTTCGAATGACTTGGAAATTTTGAAAAAACCCAACAAGTTCTTTTTGATCTGATTTATTATCAATAAGCTCTTTGTAATTATAATATATTGCATAAAATATTTGATTTATATATTCAAAATTTGTTATTTGGCTGCTAGTGATATATTTAATATATATTGTTATTAGATTCCTATAAATAATAATAGTACAAATCCCTTTGAAAAAATGATTTTGTCTCTTTTAGGCAATAGTGGTGTGGTGCAGTGCAATAAAAATTGTCATCGAACAAATATGGAGCAATAAGATATTGCAAGTAGTTCTCTGGAGGGAGATTTCTTTGAGTGGGGCAATTTGGGGCTGTAGAAAATAAAGCTTGGAACAAGCTTGTTACAAAACTATAAAGAACCTTCAATTCAAGTAAAATAATATTTCTCTAATAGCATTGCGGATGTAGTGTATAATTGTATTTTATCCAGGGTTGGTGTTCAATCGAAAAACCGCAATTGCGCAAACTGCACAATGCACCCAAAATTTATATATATATATATATATATATATATATATGGGAGACCGGGGCACAATGAATCATAATAATTTTCTACAATGAATCAGTAAAGAGTTTAATGTTACACAATCAAAATTTCATAAATTAAAAATAGCTTCAGATAAAAATGGGTAATTGAAATAAAATGAATGAAGAAAATTTCAAAATATTTCCCTCATCAACTTAACTAACCAAACTTAATATTTTCTAATTGTAGTGATACTTTTAAAACTCATATAAGAACTTGAAAGAACTTGAAGAAACTTTAAAACTAAGATAGATTTGTTTCACCAAGTGCAGAAAAAATCTTTCTTCGTTGCAGAAAGAAATCCATGACTTATTAACAAGATAACAGAACTGTTGATGTCATCGTAAACACAATCGATTTGAATTGAAAAAATTAGGATGTATTGCTCTGGAAAGTTTTGTCATTGTCACGCAGATGAATTTCAGTTCTGTACAAAATATTTTTATTGTTAAAAATTAGTACCACCACAAGCCGAAATAATCTTTTTTGCACCATAATAAAGCCTTCGAATTTTAGAAGCTGTTGAACTGGAAGAGATGCATACTGAATTTAGTTTTTAATATTTTTCAACAGGAAGTCATTGACCTCTTAAGTTGTCCCATCTTAACACTATCAGTGTATACTAAGCAAGCATGTTTCCTAGGAATTGGCATGAAGAAACTGAGGAAACTTCTATTTAACATAAACACATCACTTTTAATAAATTGCTGCATTATTATTTATTTTTCAATAATTAAAACAAACTAAAAATGTATTCAATGGCCTATAAAATGTTGTCTATATGAGCCATCGTCCCTCGGCACAAGGATCTGAGTCCATGTATAATCTTGTTATATAATTATCTTTAAAATTTAACAATTAATACTAAACAATGTTACTCAGATTTTTTGTTGTTTTTTATATATTTTATTTTTAGTTTGTCATATTCATGTTTCAAATAGAATATTGTAATTCTAAACATAGCCCTAAAATTTTATGCGCTATAAAGTTCTACCTGAAAAAAATTTTTTATCCCCTTCTTTTAGAAAAGTAATTGATATTGAAGTTTCATAAAAAATGTTCATTTATTCACTGATTATCTTGACCAACAAGAAAAGATTTAAAAAATATTATTTTTATTTACTTACTTTCACTTCACTTAACTCGAAACTTTCAGCAATTGTTTTCTCAAAACGACTCAAAATGCACTTGGAACGTTATAATTATAGGCTTGCAAGACAGTGTGTATTGCACACTGATTGTTACTACCAATGTACACACGCATGCTTGCATAAATCTCACACCTGCAGTTTATTTAGACCTACCCGCATCTGCACACCTGCAATGACTATAATTGCAAATTTAATGGAAATTAAGAATTTTATTTTTCTCAAGTGTAAATTTTTAACTGTATAATAATCGAGTTTTCTGACTGAATTTAGCCATGATCACACATTCTAGACTCTTTGTGAGATTGCCAGCAACCCGTGATATAAGTAAAACATGTCTGCAATTGACCTTAACCACATCTTACCTGGGGGGTGGTGATTTGACCATCCTACATATTTTTAGATATAATAATAATAATAATAATAATAATAATAATAATAATGCAAAGATCAGTTGTTAATAGACCAGGCAGTAGTGGAGAATTGTAGAAGGAATTCAAACTTAGCAATGGCATGGATAGACTACAGGAAGGCATATGACAGCATATCACATAGGTGGGTATTGAGGACGCTAGAGGCCAAGGGAGTTTCACGGAAATGGTTTGAGTTTCTAGAGAGGGAGATGGGAAAGTGGCAGACTGAGATAGACGGGCACAGGTTGAGGTTTAGGCGAGGCATATTCCAGGGAGACAGATAACCACCACTACTGTTCGTAGTTAGCATAATCCCTATCACAGAAAAGATAAAGGAGACAGGTGTAGGGTATAAGTTGGAGAAGAATGGTAGAGCAGTGAGTCACCTGTGGTACATGGACGACCTGAAGATGTATGCTAGTTCAAGGAGGATGTTGCAGAAGCAAGTGGAGAAATTGGAGAAAGCAAGCAGAAATTCTGGGTTGGAATTTGGATTGGGAAAGTGTGCGACAGTGACAATGACCAGAGGCAAGTGCATAGATGGAGATGGTTTGAGCACAAGCAGTGGGGATAAGATCAAGGAAGTCAAAGCGGGGGTACAAGTACTTAGGTGTGATAGAGAAAGATAGAACAGATCATAAGGAAATGAAGACGATGTTAAGAAAAGAATACAAGAGAAGAGTAAGGAAAGTACTACAGAAATCAGCATTAAATGGGCAGAATAGTATAAAGGCAATTAATGCATGGGCGATATCAGTGTAGAGATATTCGGCAGTAAGAGTTAGGTGGAACAAGAATGACCTGAGGGAATTAGACAGGGAGACAAGGAAGATACTAGCAGCAGAGAGAGCATTCAACCTAAATGGAGATGTAGATGGCTTTACATGGCAAGGCATAAGGGAGGAAAAGGGCTGCTAAGTTTGTAGGAAACTGTAGAAGCAGAAGCACTAGGGCTAAAGGAACATGTAGAAGAGCAACCTAGAGGATCCCTACTAGAGGTCACTAAGGAGTTAAGGAAGATAAGAAATGAGAGTGAAGGAAAAAGGTATACCAGAGTAGGATGGAATCAGAGAGACAAACAAGGTATAGGCAGAAAGCAATGCATGGAGAATACTGGAGGAACACAGAAAAGTGTGACAGAGAAGAGAGCAACAAGTGGTTAAAGAAGGCAGGACTGAAAAGAGAAACAGAAGCACTGATAATGGCAGCACAGGAGCAAGCAATAAGAACAAACTGGGGGCAGAAGCATATAGACAGAAGAGTAGAAGTAAGTGATAAGTGTAGGCTATGTAAGAAAGAGGCGGAGACAGTAGATCATCTGATAGCAGGGTGTGAGAAGTTGGCACAGAATGAGTATAAGTTCAGGCATGACAAGGTGGGAAGAATGGTACANAAAAAATACAGAAGAGAGTAAGGAAGGTACTACAGAACTCATCATTGATTGGGCAGAATAGTATAAAAGCAATTAATATGTGCATGATACCAGTGTTGAGATATTCAACAGAAATAGTTAGGTAGAACAAGAATCAATTGAGGGAATTAGACAGGAAGACAAGGAAGATACTAGCAGCAGAGAGAGCATTCAACTTCAATGGAGATATAGATAGGCTGCACATGGCAAAGGGAAAGTGCTGCTAAGTTTGGAGGAAACTGAAGAAGCAGAAGCACTAGGGCTAAAGGAATATGTTAAAGCACAACCATGAGAGTCATTTCTGGAGGTCACTATGGAGTTAAGAAAGATAAGAACTGAGAGTGAAGGAAAGACAGTATACCAGAGTAGGATGGAATTAGAGAGACAAACAAGGTATAGGCAGAAGGTAATGCATGAATAATACTGGAGGAACACAGAAAAATGTGACAGAGAACAAAGCAACAAGTGGTTAAAGAAGCAGGACTAAAAAGTGAAACATAAGCACTGATATTGGCTGCACAGGAGAAGCAATAAAAACAAACTGGGTGAAGAAGCTTACATACAGAAGAGTAGAAGTAAGTGATAAGTGTAGGCTATGTAGGAAAGAGGAGGAGACAGTAGATTATTTGATAGTAGGTGTGAGAATTTGGTGCAGAATGAGTATAAGTTCAGGCATGATAAGGTACGATGGATTGTGACATTGGAGCTTGAGCAAGCAGCATCAGTTAGAAGGAGGAGCACAAGCCACAGGGCGTCATGGAGAATGTTAAGTTTAAGATACTGTGGGACTTCAACATACAGACAAGCAAGGTGATAGAAGCACGGAGGCCAGACATAGTATTGGTAGACAAAGAGAAAAGATTAGGAACAGTGATAGACATAGCAGTACCAAAGGACAGAAATGTAGAAAGCAAAGAGAAAGAGAAGATAGACAAATACAGAGAGTTGGCAAAGGAAATAGAAATGCTGTGGAAGTTAAAGAAGGGTGAAGTAGTCCCAGTAGTATTAGGAGCACTAGGAGCAGTGAGTAAGAAGCATAAGAGATACTTGGAGGAGCAGTAGCACAGAAGGCAGCACTGTTAGGAACAGCTAGAGTCCTGAGGAAAGCTCTCAGACTACCTGGGAACTGGTGAGTTCCCCGAGCTGAGAGGAATACCAGCATGAAGCTGTGAGAAGTAACAATAATAATAATAATAATAATAATAATAATAATAATAATAATAATAATAGCGTTTACTAACATTATGAAATGAAAATAAAATAAACTAAAATAAAATTGAAATTAAACAACACCATGTGAAAAAGTAGAATCTCTAGCTCTGGATGATATTGATTGATTGTAAAGTGCAGTACAAAAAGTAATAAATTGATTTATACGACGAGTGGTATTAGATTTTGACTTTAATTGTCGACCATGGGATGTCATATTAGGCATAATTGAGTAAAGAGGGTGGCATGTATTTTGTAGAGCCTTTTAAAAATGTTTTAATGCAATGCTTTCACGACGAGATTTAACTAGAATTAATGATTTTGAAAATGGAAAATTAATTACTTTTTTAGGACGTCTACAAACTGTTTCAATTTCTTGTTTAGATGGATTGGTAATGACACACATACTTCGCAAGCGAAATCAAACAAGCTTAGAATAAGGCTTTGATAATAGTGCCATAACTCTTTTGGAGATAGAACATTTTTTAGAACTATCAACCAGTATAATCTTTGCCTCGCACGTCGTACTGTTTCACTGATATGCTTGTTCCATTTTGGTTAGAAGATATTCAAACTTCCTTCAGTTTATGTTCTTTAACACATTGTAGTAATATCATCTGCAAATTTACAGTAGCTATTTCCTTGGTTCTTATTGGTAAGATCTGATATGTATATTATAAACAACAATGGACCCAAAACAGATCCTTGTGGCATGCCCCTTTGAATAACATATAGTTTGCTTTCCACATTGCCAATGCGCACCGAAAATTTTCGATTGTATAATTAGCTAATCAGCCAGTTAATCAGTCCAAGAGATAAATCAAGCATCTCCAACTTCTGAATAAGAATTTTATGTGAAATAGTGTCAGGCTTTCGAAAAATCAATTGATAGTACAATGACCATTTGCACTTCAGAACACTCTAAGTTGGTTGTAATATCAAGCAAATATATCCATACTACTGCCGGTGATCCAGACGGCACATAGCCAAACTGATAAGGGTCCACACAGTGGTGTAAGTGGGTCAAACCGGGTCTGGGTCAAATAGGGTCACATTTTTGTGTAGTTGGGTCTGGGTCTGGGTCTATTAACATAATTTTGAATTTGGTCAAATTGGGTCTGGGTCAAATTAATGCTGTATAATAATTATTGTCAATAAATAATTGTCACACACATGTATATCTTTCAATTTTGTTCAAGTATAATTGATGTTACCCATATTTACAATAGAAAAATAGATTAGTTTTGCAATGATATTCATGTTTGTTTATTAGATATATTAATCAGAAACTTTTTTGTGTGAAACTTGGACATAATTTAAATTTAAATTGGGTCTGTGTCAGCTCGGCTTTTTGTCCAAATGGGTCTGGGTCAGCTCGGATGTGGGTCCAATTGGGTCTGGGTCAATATCGAGTGACCCACTTACACCTCTGGGTCCACACACTGAAGAAGAATAGGCTTAACATTTCGTTCAATTACTTTTTCTAGATATATTGTCGGAACTGAGAGTATGGAAGTTGGTCGTATATCACGGAGTGAATGTCTATCTTTTTAGGAAGAAGAATAATACTTGCTTATTGGAATATATCAGAAACAGTTCGACTTATAATACTGCAGTTTATTATGTGACATAAAGGTTCAGTCAAAAAGGATGACGCAGCCTTATAAAGTTTGTTTGGGATTCCTTCACTGCCTACTAATTTTTTAGAAAATAATTTGTTTAAATAGTTATATGTTTGAAAAGAGAAGTTAACAGATCCCATGTAAAATCATTTTCGGTGAATTGGTTGTAATTAAACTGAACTTTTGAATCTGTAGTTTTATTGGAAAAGGGATTAGATAGATATAAGTATTTCCACACCAGAATTGGTGTTGATCGGATTGACTGTTTCCGAGATGTTGTTTTGTAAAGAAATATAGGCCTTGTCAGTCCAGATGCATATTTAACTTCAAATGATGTTTCTCTGAAAACAAATATTTTAGGAAGGTGAAAGGTTTTCATAAATTTTACATAGACATCCACTAAACTTAACAAGGACAAGAATTTTTCATTATATAGAACATTTTTTAGAACTCTCAAGCAGTATAAACTTTGGCTCGCACCTCGTACAGTTTTATTGAAATGCTTAGTCCATTTTAGGTCAGAAGATATCCAAATTTCCTTCAGTTGTAAATATTGGAACAAGTTACCACTACAGATAAGAAAAGAACATAATATAAGAACATTTAAGAAACTATTGAAGAAAAATTTGTTAACAAACCAATGTAAATACGGGCAGTCAAAAATTCCATGGCAAAAAATTTAAGTTTAACTGTTTTATTTAATGTTTTTAATTTGTAAATTTTGTGTTTTTTTAGTCTTATTTTAAGTATCCTTAGTTTGTAGATTTGTACTGCATGGATTTTAACAAACCTTGGTTCTCGAACACATCGGTTTTCGACCAAAAAGTTCGAGAATTTTACTGAAAGAAGCCTACCCGAACGCTGCGTACTTGCGAGCCGAGAGAACTCGAACGCTAAGGACGTTTATTCCATAGCGCATTTGAAATCAAATTTCATTCCGAGCAGATGTGTTCGTTCTTATTTACGTAAATCCAACTATTTTCAACTTTGCATTGTGTATTAGCCCCTAATCAGGGGTCCAAAGAAAAATTGTTTCGCCTTCTCGAACGAATTATGATCGAAAACCGAGGTTTACCTGTATATATATATATAATTTTTTTGATAACATGTTCAAACATAATTTGTACAGCTTAAATTGAGCGAAAATAGATGGCAATAAAACTATAGACATGAAATCAACAGCAAAGTAATTTCTGGGAAATTTATTGGAAAAAATTCAATCTATAACAGAGATGGAAGTAGGACGGATTTTTGTGAACTGCTCTGCCCCACCCCACGAAATTTGTGCCCTGCCCCCTTTTCCACGTATTGACATCTGCTCCATCATCCCACGTTTTATATTCTCCCGCCCCAAATTGGCCGACAGAAAAATTCTGTTCCAAATCTACTTACGATATTTTATTGCCCCATATTTGTTCTATGACAATTTTCATTGCACACACCACACCACCACTCAAATATTTCGAATCCTTACTTCCTAGAAGATACAGAATCCTTTGTTAAAATGTCATCTCTACTCTTACTATCAATAAAAATCTTATAGAAAGTGATGCCAATGCATATTAATGACATTATTAATAAAAAAATGAAATTATATTTCAACAATGAAGACAATAGTTTATGTAATACATTTACACAAGGACAATTGCACTCCTTCCAATATAATTGCAAATCATATTCACTGCAAATAAGATCAAAATGATCTTGCTGATATCATTGAATAAAATCAAATTTCACCAAGAGCTAAAAATGCATGGTAATTTATTTTTTCAAAATGCGACTAAATTTTTTTAATTAGGGAACTTTAATGTAAAAATGCTTTTACAATCTCTTCATTTAATTTTTCCTAACTAAAAAGTGTTTTTGACCCACTTTTGCCCCATGGGTACCCATTTTAGAAAAAATTTGCCCCATACCCGCCCCACCCTGCGCCATGGGTCGACCCACCCCACTTCCATCTCTTATCTAGAATAGTATATGTCAGCAATGAGACAATAATCTTCTTTCTATGAATTTATTTATCGTTTACATTGCAAATTATCTGCATGATATTTTTAGCTTAGATTTGACAGGTTTGTAATCTTCTATTGTACACTGAAATATCCGTGTGTCCCATGCCAATTTTCCTCGAACTTCAATTTCGTTAGTCTTTTATCTTTGGTAAGCTGTAATCTCTAATTTTGGCGTATTTCCATTGATAGGGGACAGTTTTCTTAAAGCCATAATTTATTTCTTTAATTACACAACACACTATCATCCATAATACAAATTCCTTTCAATATTTAAGAAAAACATTCGACTGAATTAAATTCTCGAAAACACCTCCATGAGATGTAAACATAAAGGTTAAGAATTATAAATTAATTAAACAAATTGGTTTCAAGTACAATTTAATTTGTGGGTGTATTTTTAACTTATCAATAAATCAACATTCTCGGATTAATAAATGCTTTTAGTAATACGTTTTTAAATTCTTCAGATTTTTATATTAGGAAAATTGATAAAACTTATTTTACAAAATATATTTAACGAAGCAAGGGTAATTTACAGTCTTGTTCATAAGAAATATTTTTCTGTCGCATCCTATCCAGATTTGTCAACGAGCTGACATTTCCAAGCTCGGCTAGGCTCGGCTCGTTTAAATTTTGTGTAAGTTCAGCTCGGCTCGGCTCGCCACATAAAATCTTTGAATGAGGCTCGTTTTAGCTCGGTATTTTTTTAAAAATATTGTGTTCAAAGAATTTTTTACATAGTTTTTCCTATTATTTAATAAAAATTTCTTAAATATGATTATAGGAAAGGCATACTGACTGCAAAAAATAAGAAAAATCTCCATAATCAAATTTACAAGCAGAACTATAAACTTGCTTTGCCTAAAATAGGCTCGTTTTGTGCTCGTTGTATATCAGATACTGTGCTCAAGCTCGGCTCGGCTCGGCTCGGCTCGGCTCGGCTCAGCTCCTACCCCATCCCAAAGGATTCCTATTATACTTATGAAAGCTTTAGTCTCTATTAAAAATTCATCTTACAATATCAACATCGTGGGAAATAGAAATGTGCGATTTTACATCTCATCCCATGGGAATAACATCTACATGGATTACTCTGGTATTTTAACACAAAAATCAAACATCTCACCTTGATTATGCCAAAATATAAAACAAAATCACATGCAAAAATACACAATTATTCACTACAATTAGAAAGAAAGGTTTATTCGAAGCACACTTTGTGAAAACGTTGAATTTCTATTCTTGGAATCACACTTTTCTACAGCATGTTCTTCAGCAAGTTTTGTGTTATTAGTAAACTAGTGCTAAAAAACATCAATCAGCCGAGTCTGGTGGGTCTACACATAATGGATAACACATGACTGTGAAAATGTGGAATTGTAGTTTCCACTAGAGGCGCTCTTAAACAAAATCCAAATATGTCAACAACCATAAGAATGAAACTGAAGCGATGGCTTGACAGAAATTTGTTTAACAACAGAGATCCACACTTGCTTATGACCTTTGTCGATCTGTTAACTCGTCCATGGCTAGTTACATTCAAAATCTCGGAGATATTCAAAATGTCGCGGAAAATGGCAGACAGGCTCTTATCCAAAGAATACGATCACGCGATACAACACGGTATAGGGATTACGTTAATATAAATCCGAACGTTTGCCATCATGTTCTTTACACTCGCAATGACATTCCCGAATACGTACGGATAAGCAATACTCGTCTGAGACTGTCATCCCACCGTCTCCGAGTAGAAACCGGACGGTGGTCTCGAATCGAAAGAGATCAGAGGATATGTTCCTGCAGAACCGGTGTTCAAGACGAAAATCATATCATTTTTTCGTGTCCCTTCACTGTAAATATAACAGACGCAGTTAGAACAAATGCAGCGGATCTGAACTCAATGTACAACGAAGATGTTATGGATATCAGAACTGTATGTTATTCTGTACATAGATCACTAGAACTGTTTACCTAAAGTAGTAGCAAATCAAAACCCAAATAGGATGATTTGTACTGTCTAAATTTAATTAGTCGATTTTTGTTAACAAATGGACTCAGTATTTGTATTTGTATTACATATTATCTGCCGTTATGAGTCAATAAATTACTTACTTACTTTATGCATATATTATTGAGCACCGGTTGGAGAAGAACCCAAATTGAAATTTGCTAGTGTAAGATTTATAACTTTAGGAAGGAATGAATGTAATTCAGATTCAGACTTACTTGTGCTACACTTGGCCCAAATATGGTAGACTAAGTATTAGTTCATAAAATTCGATAAAAGATCACTGCTAAATGCCATACCTAAGTTACACTTTCACTGCAACACTATTGATTATTACTATAATTTATGAATAAATTAGTTTTTTAAATAATTTCTAAAAAAAATCAAAGTAAATGTGGAATCAACATATATAGCAGCACATTTGATTTGATTCAATATTTTTTTGTCTCAGCTACATCTTCCCTGAGTAGTAACTTACTTAGCACGAATAGTCAGATGTTGCTTGTGCTTAACTAGATTTTTGGTCTCTCTGGCCTATAAGCCTTTATATATATATATATATATCATTTTTGTTTAAACTCTCCTGTGATAGACGTAAACTTTCTACATTATGTAAATGAAGTAGCAACATATCTTCCTATTCCAGCACAGAGACCCTTTCTTAACTATTACGTTTCATTATCAGACCAACCACGTCAGTTAGTGTTACAACGCCTAGGACAATTCTTAGCGAGACATCACTTGCAGTTGTATAACGAAGAGGAGCAACAAGAAGAAGATGAGCCTGACGACGTCTCAAACATTAGCTTTGGTTCGCCTATGGATTTCCACAAGGTATTTCAGATGAACCTCAATTGTGCAAGAGTGTCTGATATCTGTTTCGACAAAACCGGGAGATCTGTAGTACTGAATGCAGAAGTGGGGAGAATAGATTTGTTTCTCTTATTCCAGAGGTTACAATTTGTGAACTAAATAATATCATCCCTTTCGCGACTATTTATGGACTGATTAAATAAGTTTAGTGCTGTGCGCAAAGGATGCGAAAAGAACTTATTAACAAATCGTGGTAGCTGTACGAAATAATCACTATACCGACTAGGGAGGTCTGCAGGATTTTCCTGTCTCAGCACCCATTTTACATTGTTTCTTAATAAAAAATAGTAAGTTAAGCACCATAGACATCTCAAACTTTTGGTATTGTATAATGCTTGGGAGTCTGTATGGATCGTCGACCCCGGTGTAGCCATAAATGCCGCTATTGTCACTTCCAACATCTCTTTAGTATAAATATGAAAATCTGTATCGGGTAGAACATAGTCTTGACGATTCCTAACGCGTAATCGGACGCATCTGCGTACCATGTTTCTGCATTGAGTAACAAAGTAAATGTGATATATGGAATCAACATATATAGCAGCACATTTGATTTGATTCAATATTTTTTGTCTCAGCTACATCTTCCCTGAGTAGTAACTTACTGAGCACGAATAGTCAGATGTTGCTTGTGCTTAACTAGATTTTTGGTCTCTCTGGTCTATAAGCCTTTATATATATATATATATATCATTTTTTAAGTGTTTTTTCCACCTTTCTTTAGGATTTTTCTTGAACCCAAATTTTGAGAAATCAGCCAGGACCTTAAATTCTTTTGAGACAAACATAAAAGTCTGGTATTTCATGCATAGATACCATTATATACATATATTCTATTTACTATAAATATAATATTTTTTATGAATATGTGGTAATCATTATTCAAAAAATTAAATAGATTGCATAAAAAATTTTTTTTTTAAAAAATTAAAAATGAACAACTAATACACATTTTAATCCAAACTAGTGACATAGTTGTTAACTGCTACTCTTAAGCGTTTCATTTTGTTTGAGATTTCTTGTTTTAATTCATAGAAGTTTTTGGTTTGGTATAAAAAGCTTTTATCCAGATCCGTCAAGTGCTCCACATAAGATCTTTCAGCTTCATCAATGTTATTGACTTTATCTTGAAGTACTTCAAGCTCTTCTCTTTTTCCATTAATGACTTCATCTGAATTTTCCGAAGACATATTAACGAATTCCACCATGTGGTTGTAGAGATTGGACATGTGATTAAAGTACTTTTCCTCTCTTCTAAGCAGAAGATTTCTGTTGTAGATTTCTGACAGTAGTTCCATTAACTCATAATTGTGTAACATCTTTTCACCTTTTAGTGAATTCTTGAACATTAAATCAAAAGGAATACTTTCATACTCTTCAAATGGACAACAATAACCTGGGTATTTATCCAAGCAACACTTTCTTTCTGTTTCTGATATTTCGCATTGTAGATCAGTTACACATGTAAATGTGTACGATGCAGTGTCAACTTGTAAGTATAGTGACGATAAAGTTAAAATTATAAATATAGAATGCATTCGAACAATAAGAATATTTTTGCGGGAAATTTAGGATGCAATTAAATTTATATAAAATATGAATTATCTTTGTAAATAAACCAGACTTGTCAAGGAGCCGAAATTTCTAAGCTCGGCTAGGCTTCTTTAAATTTTGAGTAAGTTCGGCTCGCCACATAAAATCTTTCAATGAGGCTCGTCTCTGTTCAAGGTATTTTTTTAAATATTGAGCTCTCAGAATTTTTACATAGCTCTTCTTATTATTTAATATAATAAGATTATAAGAAAGGCATATTTAATGAAACAATAAGAAAAATCTGGATAATCAAATTAACAAGAAATACTATAAATTTGTTTGCTTAAAAAAGCCTCGTTTTGGGCTTGTTGTATATCCAATACTCTGCTCAAGCTCGGCTCGGCTCGGTTCGGCTCGGCTCTGCTTTTTGATAAGTCTGAAAGAAACAATGAACAGCATCCAGGAGTCAACGATTCTCCAAGAAAAATTTGAATGCTGATATGATAATTTTATTACGTGTGTGAGGTCGATGCAAATATCGATGCCATCATTTATGGGAAATGCCAAAAAATGACTACAAAATGAAATATTTTTAAATTATAAAAAACGTATGTAACATGTTTTGAGTGTCTGATTAAAATGGCATTAATTGTTCTTGCATTGCAATTAAAGTAATTTCATATTGTACATGTACATGTACATTTATTATTTTAAATGCAGTTTCTTATTGCTTTCTTACATGCTGATTTCAAATCTAAAAATAAAATTTGATTTAAAATTTGCAAAAACGCTGTGCGAACAGCCACTATACATATGCATGCACATATCAGTAGCTGAAAAGACATTTATTTATTATCTTCCAAAGAGCTTGAGAGATAAAGGTTAGATTCTCTTCATGCTGATCAGATATAGATGTTATGTGAATCGTCTACAAATGCTTTTGCATCTTAAAGTGTAAGAATGGCGCTTGGCGCCACGCTTCTCTCATTTATTTCACATCCAAAAATTCAAATTTTGAAGCAACTCATTTTCTACATTACTACGTGGTTGTTGAAACATCACTAACTTCATTGATTATCCATTTATTGAAAGCTGCATCAAGGTATTTTGTGTATAGTAAAAATGTTTAATATTATTAGTTTTCTTCACCTTAAATTTCTGTGGCAAACTTTTTGACCAAACTCCTCACTTGTCGAAAGTACTGCGAAAAGAATAGATGTCTATCATCACCAGAAAGGAAGTTGCTGATCTTATGGTGGGTCCTTAGCAACTATTGAAAAACTACCGACAAATTGAAAAGTAAATGAGCTCTAAATCTATTTATCTCATCACCATCAGCACAAAGAAATCTTAAAGGACCTAAATCAGGCTCGTGGCTTGCATTTGAAATTTAGGGGGGGCATGGCCCCGTAAAGTTCAATAAATTAATCATAGTTTTACTCATATGAAATAGTTGCACACTTTTTCATTGAATTTTTAAATAGAATGGCATTATATAGTATTTTATATATTTCAACTAAAAGATATTCACTCTAACTTAGTTACAGAATATTAGAATAAATACTATGGAGTTTTGTATCCAGGATGCCAAAAGAAAGGGGGCACAGTGGCCCAACAAGGAGAGCCATGGCCCCCTGGCCCTCCCCTAGCTACGGCCCTCACCCAAATTTATGTCTTCAAGTTCTTAGAATGTAACCAAGTGGTTCTTGCAAAACCTTTTATTCCAAACCTTCTATACTTTTACTAAGACTATTTCTCTTGAATTGATTGACATTATCCTTAGTTCTATTAACGAAGGGTGTGAATTGAACACCCTGACCTTAAAGTTTCAATGGAAGTAGAGCAATGCCTTTGAAAGCAATTGGACAAGAAACTGAGATCAAACTTTAACGATGACTTTGATAACAAAGCTT
Organism: Hofstenia miamia; assembly: GCA_900660155.1. Lineage (NCBI taxonomy): Eukaryota > Metazoa > Xenacoelomorpha > Acoela > Hofsteniidae > Hofstenia > Hofstenia miamia. The sequence continues at coordinate 2,104,778 of CABFPE010000026.1, forward strand.
TACCTTTTAAGTTTCAATTGGTGCAATTTATTTTCAATAGACCATTATTGTAATCGTGTTGAGTTTCTCAACATTCAGTTGCTTTTAAGAACAATTAGAAAGCTTCTGTAGAACGATCACATTTCATTGAGCGTCAGTCTACATGACGATAAATCAATTTCTGATTGTGCTCGGGGAATCTCACAAAATTAACTTTAAAATGTTTTTTTAATTTTCCTTCAAATATATATATATATATAAATATATATATCATTTATTTAGTATAATAATTACGTAGTGCTGAATTGAAATGGCAAATAATCATAATTTTTTCTAAATAACGTATAAATTAAAATAAATCATTTCCATTTAATATTTTTGAAAAATTATTATCTTCAACCTGATTTGGAAATGAAATCTCACCCCGAATTAGCATGAACCTACCAGAACCTCACCTGTTTTACAACTATGAGTTTAATCCAATGAATTATTGTAGAAGTTATCTAGTCGGTATTCAATAATAATTAAGACTAGTAAGACACTTGAATAATAACACTGTGTAAAAAATTATTATTTTTAGTTGAGTACATTTTTCGGTATTTATCGTCATTTTTATAGCAGAAACCATACTTTAGAAATTATTATGAAATGGAATTTATTGCCTATATACGTCATTGAATTTTGAAATCAGAGACACCAAAAAATTCTCAAACAACTTATATAATTGTGCACAGGCATCTAAATTTTGATTTTAATGTAAGCAGATGCTTAGTATTCATCCAGAAGCCATGATACCAAACATAATCTAAAAATTCCTTTAATTGAAATGTTATCAAGGCTCTTAGCGTTTCAAGAAACTTTTCCTTTGTGATCAAATAACTAATCAATAGATTGTTTTCATTGATCTGAACTTACAGATATTGTATGAGGCCAAATTATACTCGCAAAGTGTTATTTTCTGCACATTCCGATATGTTCTAGATATACCACCACCCCTAAATAAGCTTCTTGAGTAGTTGGTGTAAGGTTATATTTGTTCATTACTAAACACAAAATTTTCATGAAAAACATTCAATTGACACTTCAGAAAATGAAGTTTAGTAACCACTCCTGGCAATATCCCATTTCTTCAATCTAGCAAGGAAATTTCGTGTTGTCTTATACTATTCGAAGAATAATGGAGATCCCGAAACTTTATGATAGAATAATACCATTAGATTGGTTGACTTGTTCATTGAAAAGTTTTTCTAGTTTAAGGATGCATGCTTTCATATCAGGACGTTTAAGTATTGGAAGTAATCCCTTTGAAGCGCAGGTTTAAGCGTTGTGCTGATTGCAGCATATAAAAGAAAATCCCTTATTCATAGATAAAAACAACTTGCACTATTGTGAGCTTTCGATTCAGGTCAAACATGTGAATGTTAAATAACCAAGAATCTATTTTATATGCTTTACAATATTTATAAAGCTTTGATTTTTCAGAATATAATACTAAAAAATGTAACAGAAAGAATTCACACAGCTCTTGCATTTTAAAGAGGGAATGATATTTGCAAAGAAGGCCTGAGTAATGTTGTCAGAAGCACAGTGCATGGTTGCTATGTAGTATGCAAGGAGCATGAAAGTATGTCAAAAATATTCTTTCCCTATTGTGATATTCAATGTGACATAAGAAAATTGTACTGAAGTTAATGTTGGAAATGAGTAGCAAGGAAGGCTTAACTTCAATGGCTTTTGATATTCATAATTTTGGTCCCAAAATTGACAATTTTTTATGTCACATCGTGTAATTTTATTTGACGAGGTGACTCAAGACTAGAGGCGTATGCATATGCGAGGTTTTCTGTTGAAGAGACATCATATTTGTAATCAAGATTATTGCTCTATTTCATGACAAATATCCGCCATATATTCTCAAAAGACAAGAAAGTGGCTTTTTCAATTGTGTTTTTTTATATTTTTTATGAAAGGCTTTATTTTTAACCAAACCATTTTTGTGTTAGAAACCAGAACGAGGCATAGTTAGAAGCACCTCTAAATGCACACAGCAGACTTATCAACGAGCCGAGCTTCTAAAGAGAAGAGCCGAGCCGAGCTTTACCACAGTATTTGATATATAACGAGCCCAAAACGAGCCTATTTTAGGCAAAGCAAGTTTGTATTTCTGCTTGTTAATTTGATTATGGAGATTTTTCTTATTTTTTGCAGTCAGTATGCCTTTCCTATAATCTTATTTAAGAAATGTTTATTAAATAATAGGAAGAGCTATGTAAAATATTCTTTGAGCACAATATTTTTAGAAAAATACCGAGCTAAAACGAGCCTAATTGAAGGATTTTCTGTGGCGAGCCGAGCCGAGCCGAACTTACTCAAAATTTAACTGTGCCGAGCAGAGCCTCATTCAAAGATCTTATGTCTCGAGCCGAGCCGAGCCGAGCCGAGCCGAGCCGAGCCAAAGTTACACAAAATTTAAACGAGTCGAGCCGGGCTTGGAAATGTCGGCTCGTTGACAAGTCTGACACACAGACTAGTAACACGTTGGATCTAACATTTTCTATGTCAATTTCTGTCAACGCATGCAAAGATTGATAGTTTGTTTTTATCTGTGTATCCGTTTTCCGACCATATCGGACCATTCCCATTTCGTTTAATTTCAATTCTGATCAGGAAATTCCTAATGAATGGTATGAATGCCTATTCGACATTGTTTACAAGTTTATGCACCAAATTTCGCCAGTGCTTCCACAATGATTTTCTGCCAAAACTTCTAACCTTATTAAACGAAAGAACACACTTTATAATCGCATACGAAACCGCGGCGTTGATTCCAGCCATGCTCTATCCCATCCTGAGACAGATGTGGAGAATACAATGATAAAAATCTAGAAGAATACCTAAGAGGTATTTCAACAACTGTCACTACTGGTCTCCCCTTGAAGAAGCGAACGCACTCAACCTGCATTTCCACACTGTTTGCAATACTGATGTTTTCAATTGGGATATTTCTGCTAATGATGATCATATCCATACTGTAGATTACGATATCTCTACAAACAAAATTACTAGAATTCTCAATGATCTCGAGGAGACAAAAACTCGTGGCTTGTACAACTTTCCTACAGCACTCACCTCGGACCATATCTATTCATGTCATTTTTGACAAAATTAAGTGCCTTGCAGCAATTCTCATGCTGCGGTTAATTATCGCCCTGCTCTGCTGCTTAATGTTGTCAGTAAAGTGTTTGAAAAGTGTCTGTTTGTGAGAACCTTCCAAATTGACTTTTGCAAAGCTTAGCCAATCACCGCCTCCTTTTCGACAAGATTCACAGTCTTGATCTCCCTCATTTTGTCAATAACTGGCTTGTTGACTTTTTTTAATAAAATACAGCTCCGTTTTATTACCAGCAATCATTGCGCCTCTTACGCAGAAGTCATTTGCGGCATACCTCAAGGGACTGTGTTAGGCCTCATCATATTTATTCTTTTTGTTGATGACTTACAGACCATTTATCCTCGCAGCAATATTTTTAAACATGCAGATGATGCAACATTAACGGTGCCTGTCTTTAAAAACAAAAATGACCTTTCTCAAATGGCGATTTCCAATATTCAGAAATGGTGTACAGATAACAACACGCTTCTCAATATCTCGAAGACAAAAGAAATGGTTTGCAGTTTCTCTTCTATTAAAAACCTTCCTGTTCCAATCTCCAGCATTGAGCAAGTTTGTACCTCGACTATACTTGGTGCTACTTCCCAGAACAACCTTCGTTCTCGTTAGCGCGAGTTCGAAGCGCCTATACCTGAACAACCAAATCAAGCACTCAAATCTCGGGGTTGATTGTCTTAAATTGCTTTTCGATTCTTTGATAATGAGTAAAGTAAGATACTGCATATCTGTGTATGGGAATTTCAACAACGATTAATGCAAAGGCATTTTGAGATTTTTCAAACGCGCTGAAAGAATGGATGTTGGAAAAATTAGCTGCCTGGAAGAGATAGTTCCAAACTCTGACCAAAAGGTCCTCAGGCAAATAAACTCTAATGTTGATCATCTTCTTTTAGACTTGTTGCCAACCCGGAGAGAGCAGAACACCCGAAGTGCAAGGACCAAAAAATCTGTCAATTATCTACGTAAGATAAGGACAGAATCGTTTAAAAGAGCATTCCCAAATCGACTGCTATTTAACGTGTGAAACTTTTTAGTTCCCATTTATCTAAGCGTTTTGTTCTCTGATTTATAACAAATTCTATTCTATTCTAGTCTAGGCTTTGTCAAGAAACGTTCTTTTATCACAAACCTACTAGACTTTCTACATAAAATTTATAGTACTATTGAAAACAAGTCTCCGTAACTCATCTCCACTGACTTTCCCAAAAGCGTTCGAAAGGGAAACTGCTTTTGATCTTACGGGATTCCTTGTCTGGTCGCATACAATGTTTTCAAATGGATGGTGTTGTATCAGACGAGCTCAATTTCGAGAGTTCCACAGGGTTCTATTTTGGGTCCGTTATTATTTTGCATTTTCATTAATGACTTGCCTTCTGAAATTATGTACTTCTTGACATGTATGTTTGCGGATGATTATTTAAGTTCGAATGAATACTGAAGGAGCAATGGCCAAAAAATAGGTTTTTTGTGGAAAAAGTGCGATTCCCGCTAAATGCCTTAGAAATTTCGGACTGTTTTCCGCCAAATGTAAGGTTTTTGCATTTTCCATAGCAAAAAGAGGGATATATATATA
>CABFPE010000026.1:2118587-2131538 GCA_900660155.1 Hofstenia miamia
ATATATATATATATATATATATATATATAAATTCTTTTTTATGAAGAAACAACGAAAATTTTAATTAAGAGTACTTTCTGTACTTACTGTACAATCGTCAATCAAAAATTATTTGGTGGTAAAATATAAATTTACAAATCATTAATTAATTAAACTAAAACAAGTGAAGAGTTTGATGACATTTAGTATTTTAATTAGGTTTCTCTTCCTTAATATAAATTGATTCTGCGATCTTCGTGTATTTGTGTTTCATTAAAATATTAAAGTCAGATGTTGATGCTTTATGTATTTTTGAGTGCATATAAATTTCTAAATTTCAAGCAACAAATATATATATATATATATATATATGTATATGTATATTTTAGTTTGTAGTAGCACCTTTTTTATTTTTTCAGCAATAAATTTACTTTTGCTCTTATTATTATCATTATAATTATTATTATTTTGTTTGTTTATTATAGCAATAAAATTTGCTTGACTCTTAATATTAAATTTCATGCGTATTTAATAAAAAAAACTTGTATGTACTACATGTGGGAATATAAAGTTTTATCATGTAAATCCTCTCACTTAGAAAATTTTCAACAATTAATACAACTAATAATTATTATCTATTAGCCCTAGTAAGAAATGTATCTGAGAAAGATAAAATTATACTATTTTACAATAAATTTACCAAATTGCAAAAAAATTGCACAGGACTTTCAAAAAGTTATCATCTATTTATAAATTGTTATTACAAAATATGATTTCACATTTCTTAGCAGAAAATAACAACATATCCCACTTGGACAAGTCTTTTCATCAACTTGTCTGAACGGCTTATTATAGAACGTGGTCAACCTGGAAATTTGTCCCAATCACAGAAACCGGTGGCATCATATCTCGCTAAAAATTTTTTCTACCGAAGACTGTGTAATACCTTTCTCTCATGTTCACCATACACGACAGAAATGCATCTTTTTCGACCATTTATGACTGACTGAATGCAGTGTTCGTATCTCCATTATTTGAAAATCGATAATTCAAAAATTCAAATTCGATTATCTATGCCACCCTAATGAAGGCCTTCATGGCAAACAACATATAATAGACGAATAAAGTACGACATTCGTACCTGATAGCTTCATTCTGACATACAAACCTAAATTATTGTTTTTGCGCAATGAAATTTCACATTATTCTAATTTATTGATCAGGATGGTATACTAGGATCCATTCCACAGTGTTCAACGTATATTCTTTATATAATTTATATTTGTGATTATTGAAGTTACCATTTGATATTTTTGCTTTAGTTTCAGAATCACCAGCTTCATTGGATGCAATTTTGTGTGCTCTGTGATAGTAGGTGACTGATTGCCAAAATTAACATTGTATGTAATACAGGCTTGTGCATGCGGCAGAATTTGATCTTCCATCCCATGAAATTTTCCTTATTCTCAAAATTAATCATATCATTAGTGTGGGACTCACAACAAGTCATCCACATAAATTGTTGTGAAAATTGCAATTTTTTCAATTTTCAAATCACTGGACTATGTTTTTGGATCGAAGATATCCATGCGTTGGATTTTTCAGATCCAGATCAATTTGGTTGCAGTTGCTTAAGAATATTCCCATTGTAGGTATATGCACTAATATTTAGCTAAATATAATTGTGTAAAACAAGCTTAAAAATTGAAGATTGATTGTTTCAAACCCGAAAAATGTGCAAATTACCCATTCGTGTTTGACTTCCTTATTCTTAGTAAAACAATGTCCCAAAAAATTTTTGTCTTTAATTTCTAGAGTAAATGGATGCTGCTCACTCCAAAAAAAAATTACTTGATCATGCGATTGTCAGAAAAAAGAGATTTCCTTACCATTTATCGGTGACTTCAGTGATTATTGTTTGAAAAAATTATTTGCCTTTACTTTGAAGATTCAATCCTCAATAACTCAGCCAATTCATTATTTGATTGAAATTTTAAACATACATGTAGAAAATGTCATTAGGCCAAATTCGAAGTGGCTTAGTCTATTGCTTCTTTTTTAAAGGGATTGTTTTCAATTACTGTTGGTTTGAAAATTAAATCCTTAGTAACTCAGAGAGTACTTGTTGTATCAATTTGGTATAAGGTTTATGAGATTGGGAATTACAAAATACAAATAGAAAAGTACTTAACACTAGAAGTACCATTACTCCTTGAGATTCATTTTACATGTAGCATTTCAATTAAAAAATTATGTAAAAGAATGAAAAAAATTTTACCAATTGAAATTCAAATTGATTATCGATATTTTTGGAGGTGTATATACCTGCTGTTGTTTTTAATGAATAGATACGCAAGCAAACAAAATTTGACTTTGAGTCAATTTTGACACATTTGGTACTTCTAGTGTTAAGGCAAAATCCGATGTTGTTATATTAGGAAAAGTGGTGATTTCCCATTTATTCTTGTTGAGTCATGCTCACTGGGAAATTTCTTATCCACTATTTGAAAATTATAAAACTAAGATTTTGCAAAAAATCATTCAGTTTTTTCAGATAATAATGATTAAGAAATTGGCATTGTGGTAATGAACAAAACCGATATCGTTTAAAAACATTGAGAAATAAGGATAAACACCAACAAGCTGAAATGTTGTTGCACTGTGATATTTAATTGTTGGTCATACTGTTAATTGAAAATAAAAATGCAGAATATTTTTAACGAAACAAACACACTTAGTAACTGCCTCTTCTACCAAATTTTCTGAAATATTCACTATAAGTGGTAATCAGTTGTCAAAGCCTGGAATAAAAGTTTCCGCATTTAAAAATATCCAATTCACTTAAGTAGATACATTTTATTGTGGCTGTTAAAGCACGGTCTAAGGTTTCGGCCATGACATTAAAAATGATAAATTGCGCAATAGAGAAAAGTGTGGCTCTGGTTTCCCTCTGGTTTTTTTGACAAGTAAGCGATCAAAAATTAAACGTATGAAAAATATATTATGGAGTCTTCTGAATAGAAGGGTTGTATTTGAGAAATTTGAAGGATACTTTCCATGCAAAAAGTAAAGTGTTAATATGATGTAAAAGCTAAACATCATCTTTGCCCAGTAAATATCAGTTAAAACAAAATCTATAGGTAACACGTATTGATATTATACTAAAAACGCATTTAACATCATTATATTAAGAACAGGCCGTTATATCCCGATATGAGCCCTAAGGCAAAATTTTTATGTAAGCTTGTAAAATTTAGGCATGAAGCTTGACCACAAGTTGAACACTGTTTCAATTCGTAATGAACGCAGCAATACATTTACAGGTAGTCCCGAAAGTTCTTTGTATTATTGCATACCATTTACATACAATACACAACGCATAACAATTAAAACATAGCAACAGTTAGAGCGTTAATGATGAGTGTGACGGACTATCTTTTTTTTGCTGCAGGCATATATAAGCGCGGTGACATCACAAACAAAGATCATAGTTACGTGTTGTTTTTCGTTTAATGGATAAGCAACAACTGCGTCTTCTCATCAACTACGACCTTTGCAGCACATTGTCGGCTAAGCAATGCCATGACCGTTTGCATGCTGCATATCCAAACATCACAATTTCTTATGAAATAGTCAAGTCGTGGTTTGCGCGGTTCCGAAGTGGGAATGAAGATCGTTCAGGCAGACCAGCGACTGCGTGCACAACTGACAACATCGAGGCCATCCGAGAGCTGGTAATGGAGGAAAGGTGGATTTCCTACAGACTCAACTTGAGATTGACAGAAATGCTATCCAGTCCATTCTTCATGAGCATCTGCAAATGAAAAGATCCCATCGAAATTTGTGCCTCACCAACTGAATGCGAGAAAAAGGGAGGTCAGGGTCGATTTTTGCCAGATGATGCTTCGCACCTTTGCAAACGGCAATTCACCAATGGTCTGGGATATTGATACTGGAGACGAAACGTGGATAAGGCAGCGCGATCCCTGTTACCCAAGACAATCAACGGTCTGGTGTTTCGACGATGAGTCTCCAGAAACACAGGTTGCAGCAACTCCCTGGGTTGGAAAGAAGATGGTGGCCACCTTCTTTTGCAAGGCTGGCCTACCTGGGCAGCAGTCTGTCAATTCACAGTGGTACTCGCAACTTGCCTAGCGGCTGTCTTAGACGCATGGAGAGCTCGTCGACCTAAAGACGGACTTCAATGCCTCGGCCTTCACCATGACAATGCCCCAGCGCATTCCGCAGCCGTCACCACAGACCTCATTTTTGACAATGGAGTTTGACTGTTGCCACATCCGCCTTATTCTCCGGATCTTTCACCGGCTGACTTCTTTTTGTTTGGGTGTGTCAAAGAAAAATTGCGAGGGCCACGAGTTTGGCTGTCCAGACGATGCTGTTCTTGCGTACGGGGAGGAGCTGCGAAAAATATCAGCAAATACGTGGCGTTCAGCAAAAGGCGCACCCAGAGGGGGGTAATGGAGGAACGTCGCCCCCCCTTCAACAGAGCACAAATGCTTCCATTCCTCATGAAATGTATGCTGATATGATAACATAATACNTGAAACATAATAAAGTCCCAATTCGAAAATCTTTATTGTCCCGCCTAGTAAATTAATACAGTATTGGCTATTGCATGTGTACAGCACAGATTGATGACCAAAATATACATTATGCTTCCACTACCAAATTCACTTTTTTATATATTGAAGGCATAACATTAACCCTATTTCGCACCTTTGTTATGTTTCTGTCACACACCTCATATTGTGATGTCAAACCTAGAGATATGAAACAATGATCACAGCTTATACATAAGGTATCTATGCAGAACCAAATTTGCTTTTAGTGATTAAGATTTCTGGCAACATTTAACTTAGATTTTTCTTAGTGCTAAACAGAAGTATGAAGCACTCGTAATTTTGTTTGTTATTTCACAACGATGTTTTTTCTTTTAAAAAAGTTTTTTTGTGTTGTGCTTGGTTTTTATGCTATGATTTCTTATCTATTATTTTCATTCCAATTATGGCCAAAAGCGAAACTAGCAATGAGAAATATAGCAATTTTGAATGAGATTTTCTATTAAATTATATTTTGCAAAATGTGAAAATAATTTGAACACGGTTTCTGTATTTTTTACCTGTAGTGAAATATGGTGAATTACATAGCAATGCTAAAAAAACAATAGAGAAATAATGTATTAATTTCAAATTATGGCAAGTTACAAAATGTGACTAAAGGTAATTGTGGCGCACAGTATTAATACGGCATGATACTCAGTCCTGTTTGCTCTTCTGCTAACAGGAGTTGAAGTGGGAGCCGCGGTGGGCTGGGGCTCGACTGAGCTATTGGAAAAAGGGGCTGAAATTGAAAAAAATAAACTATTGCACAACAGTTGTAGTGAATATTATACAATTTCTTAAACAAGGTTTTGAAATTGTACATCAGTATTATCTATTCTTGCAAAATTCAATCTAGAATTTTCAACTTCAGTGAGCACAGTTTCTTAAAATTTGAGTTGGGCATGATTCAAGCCTGGCAAGAATTAGGCCGAAGCTTTTGCTTGGAATAACTAAGAAATAAGAAAGTAAGAATTTGTAAAAGATCATCCTACCACAAAAAAATTGAAATTTTTCCCATTGAGATTAGGATCAGTTAACAGGACAACACTCTGTGTTCGAAATCATCCTCACCTACTGAACCACGGAGCAGCCTTCGATAACTGGTTTGAGCGGTGGCGAATGTGCATTAATATAAAAGGTAATTATGTTGATTAAAAATATATGCCTTTCTTGGATTTCAATTGTTTTGTTCGTATGACGGGATAATACAGAGAACTTTCGGGACTACCTATATATACTGGATCGGGTTATCTTTGTCCAATTCTGTAATTACATTATTAAAAATTATAATTCGCTTTTTACACTTCTGGGATGTTTTTAAACCTATTTCGCAATTCCTTAACACTCTAATAATTTAATGCAAATTGATGTGAGAATACAATTGGTATAAAAACCTTGATTCTATATGAGATAACCAGATAATAGAGAGGGAAACTCAGTTCTTCAATAAAATTATTTCCCAAAATTCCTGTAATTATAGCTAATTCTAATAATGGTGCTTATTGTAAGTAATTATATTTGACATTTTGTTTTCTGTTTCTGAATATGGATGGAAATGATTGGTTGAAATAAAATGATACATAGAGCCAATCAAATATGACAGAAAATCGTGCAGCTGTCAGAAATGTGTTAACATTTAGTCAAACGTCTTAATTCACTTGGAAGTATATATCTAACAAGAAAAGGTAAGGCTTCTCTTACCATGCACATACTTGTATACCAGTACTAAATATATAAATAGAGAATCAATTATTCCAAGTACTAAGTATTTTTTAAAGAAATACATTATAAAACATGCATTTTATATTATTAATTTTTATAAAAAGTAACTTTCATAGATTAAAGAATTACTATTTCATTAATATGTGAATATTCTATGCAAATCTAATTAAAACGTGGAATAATTTTAGCTTAAATGCATAATTTTCAACGTCAATGATTGATTTAGACAAGATTTCTGCCAGCTGCAAGGTGCATAAATGATTAATTTTGCATGAACACTCTGAATTAAGTTTATGAATATAGTTGAATTGACAGTTTTTTTAAAAAAAATATTTTTATATTTTAAGACACATTTGCAGGTGAACAAACATTTGAGTAAATATTCTTTGAAAGTGGTCTCCATGGATGTGTTTAGTTTTAAACTTGTATTGATTTTGGTAAAATATTTTTCAATATAATAAACTCATCTGATATAAAACTGCTTCAATAATTATTCTTATCCAAATTTTGAATGCTGAGAAATTTCTTGCAACTTGTGTTTGGCAGAAAATGTAATTATTACATTTTAATATTTGTAATATGTCTAAATTAAGAATAATTTTAGTAACTTATAGTTACAATCCTGACAAATTCTACAATAAGTTGATTGTTTGAGTATTAAATAGTCACTGATAATCCAAGGAAAGAGTTAGGTTCGTTAAATCTGAAATTCAATTAGTAAATTAATTACCAAAAATAAACGGATATTATTGCCTATATAAACAAGATATTGAGAGAATCAAATTGAATTAAATATTAGATTCCTTCTTTAATATATTTTTTCTTTTTCTATTGAAAAACTTAATTTTTGGCTAATTGATTTAAGATTTGGCCAATTCCATACAATATTGACTTCTAAGTAGCATAAATTATGGAATATGCTTTAAAAGCACTTAGTTTGTTATGTATATTGTTTTCCATACTAAACATTATTTTTGTTATAAGCCATTTGCAAAGTAAAATATGCAAGATTTTTTTATGAAAACAGTCAAAACAAAAATCATGTGATGCAAATTTCAATTTTGCTAGAAAAAAACTGAATTTGTTAGTAATGAGATTTACAGATAGAAATTAAAAGTTATCATAGATATTCAAATGATAATATGTCAGGAATTATTAAAATCATGATTATTTGACACTCTCAGAAAAATCCCTTATTTTTCTAGCAAACCAATTTCTGATTATGAAAATGGAAACATAGTTTGTTATTTTTTTTAGATATTGTTTTGCTATTTGAAAAACTTTTTTGAATTCAATAATGATATATAGGAATAATTTATGCAAAATTCCACACGGAATCTCAAAATCTGAAACAATTAGTAATATTAGTTTAGTATATAAGTGTCTATTTACAATCTTTCATATAATGTATTCGTACATTTAGTTAAAAGATTAATTGAATTTGCAAAAGCCAAATTTATTTGTAAACTGCTAGAAATTATTTACAAGGAAATTTCCTTACATTTAATGAAATAATTTGCATGCATGAAATTGCGTGCTTATATTGTGAAATTAAGAGTGGAGTTTATACAACAGACAGTAATGTTCCTTTTATAGGAAAATTTACGTTTAAAGGAAAAGATAATAATTTAAAAGATTATTTTAAAGGATTACACATTCAAAAAAGATTAAAAAGTATATATTGTAAGACATGCGAATTAGAAATTATAAATCTAATAGCTCAAATATTGCAATCAAAGCTTAATTTTTTTTAATAATTCATTACTTTAATTTTTTGTACAGATATTGATCTATTTCTCTATTTCCTGTAAAAAATATACTATTTTACAGGATGCTTTAAAGAGTTCCTTTAAGAGGGTTAGCATTAAGAGCAAATAAAATTTAAAGGATCCTTTAAATATTCCTTTAAGGTAAAATAAAAATGGTCATCACTGATAACAGAGGTAACATCATGCACTGCCACTATCATAAATTATTTTTTCAAAATTATTATTTTCTAGACATAAATCTCTTATATATTAAACTAGAAATTATTTTCTTGATGTTGAGATGTAATTTTTCAAATACTATTTTAAGAGATTAATCACTCAAATGTAGTATTTCAAGATAAAGTTTTCTTGATTAATTGCATAAAATATCAAGATATGTTTTTATGAGTGTATAAAAATTTAAAAAATAATAATATAAATGTTTGCAAACTTGTTGCACTTTGGCTACAGCTTCAGAAATTCAGAGGTCTTAAAACCTTCTGAAAAAAATGAAAAACCCAAAATAAAAAATAATGGATATAAAAATATTAATAGGAATGAAAGCATTTTTAGATTTGCAAATTTAATTATGTACATTATGGCTATCATGAATCATGTCATTATGAATATAATTGAAGTGAGATTAACAACATCAAAGTTCCAATAAAACACTTAATTTTCAGAAAATTGACATTTTATTATTATTTCTTAATTAAAACCCTTCTGGATTCAGATCTCTTCCACCTTTAGAAAAATGTCCAGAGCTGTGCCAAAATTTGTAATAACATTGTTTTGTATTATTTCCAACCAAACATTTTATAAAATAGAGGCGTGATAATCTTATTAAAAGATGTCGCAAAGAGATTCAGCCAAAGCTAATCACAGATTACTAATATTTATTTAACATTTTTAGCAAAAACCAATTTCGATGTTTCACTCAAGTATCATTGTAAAACAACGTATTAGACAGCTTTGTGTTATTTAGCATAAGTCTATTTACATGATTAGTTTGAATTGATCAGAAATGGCAGTATAGGATCGGGAAGGAGACTGAAAAATTGAACTAAAGACAGGATCAGACCTGCCATAGATATTTTTTGAAAATTCATTGATACATTGGCAAAGTGAACTCTAAAGATTATCTTAATATTGTTCAAGGAGCATCTGTTTTTATATTTTATATTTTATGTCTATTTCCTAAGACATTGTATGTTCAACATTAAAGTCATAGAAGATTCTTGAGAACAGATTAAATAATTACATATTCATATTGAAAATTAACACAAAATATGGGAATATGCAACACTCAGTGTTTGGAATTAATCTAATTCGAAATTAAGAGATAAGATTTTTGTAGCAATATTAAATTATATGCATTCCAAAAATATATCCAGTTGAAAAGAAGTACGTTGATTTTAAAGTAGTAAAAGCCTGAATAAGCTAAGTTGAATATTTGAATTAAGCTTTCATTTCGAAGAGTTGCAGCTGCTTCTAAAAACTATTTTGCAACTGCTTTAATATTCAATTATAAATTTTACTTCACAAACAAATTATTTAATTCATTAAGATTGTATTGCATGTAGAGTAGTGTGCGGTCTGTTGTGGTAAAAACATAGAGACCTAGCGTCTGGTCCAGTAAAGTGAAAATGAGCTAAGTAACATCAAAACGTTTTTATATAAAAACAACTTTGTCAAGAAATAATATATTTGAAAGCAGCCTAGTTTATATTAAGTATTTGCTTGATTGCACAACTCTCCTGATTATTTTGAGTTTAAGAAAAGCATATATGTAGTGCTGTGCTTTTAAACGAAAATAGCTTTCAATGGGGTTCTTGGATGTAAAACTTTCTGAAAGCCGCACTCTCTTAGCAGCAGCATTCGAAACTTTTTACCCATAATCGCTCGTATTCGAAGATTAAGTTTTTCTTATTGCTGTTACAAAAATAATTAATAAATATTTTTAACATTTTATTTATGTCATTTTTTTTAAAAAATAATTAAAGGAAATTGCATAATATGGAAGGGAAGGCTTATCCATTCTGAAATTTTGAACTAGAATCAACACATCATTTGTTCGAAATTCTCTTAAATACAAATAGTTTTTTAACATTTTATTTGTTTCCCATTTTTAACAAAAAAATTAATTAAGATATGCTTAATAAAATAAAAAACAAAAATTCCGCAAGTCTATAGGCCTAAATAAAGTCGAGCTCCTATGAAACGTACCTCTAACACCACCTATATAAAGCCGAGCTTCTTTAGTAGCATATATATGGTTTTATTTATAAACTCCTCATGCTAATACACATTTCAGAATTACATAAGATATTGCTAGCTAGTCACATTTAGCGTATTAAAAAAATGTAAATATTTATATATGATTGAAAATAAACCTAACGCAGTAAACAAAACTAAAAATTCAACAAATTGAATGACTAAATTTGAAATCACTTATTAGTAAATTTGAATGATATAACTCAGCATTGCCTTCGTGCAAGTTGTATGAAAATGCTTGCAATAATTTTTAGATATGTCAACATAAATCAGTCAGAATTGATGGTAACCGTTATTACACAAAACAGAAGACTTGAATAAAAAACTTAGAACCAATAAATATGAAAAGAAAAGCAAGCATTGAGCTGATTGGTTTTAATCTGAAGTACAAATTTTTATTTTAAAAATTGTTATTGAAGTGTTCATTAACAAAACTCAACGACATTATCCTTAGTTAGTGGATGAGATGCGCATATGCTATGCAAATAAACTTCAGACTTTAAGACGCATGGCGACAATCTTAAGTGTAACATAAATTCCCAAATTTCTAATTCAATTGATTGTTTATAAACTTTGGGGAATATGAGCGAATGCTCCATATGTGATTGATTGCTACTTGATTTTTAAAAGTAAAGTAAGACCGAATCTATTATATTCTTATTATTCGAATGCAGTTCATGTCATTAACTTATAGTTATCACGAATATGCATATATATGCAGTAAATTTATAATATGGATTTCAAAAATGTTACATAACTTCTCTCTGTCACAAGTCTATGTAGCTAAATTTAGATTAATCTTGGATTGCTATACCCTAGAGCATTTTGCGTGTTCAATTATTTGATCCAGCGTTTGCCACTAGTATCCTTTAACTACTGTTGAAGAATATAAATATACTGTAAGTCATTTATTTGATGTTTTGTTTTTAACATCACAGCTATACACCAAAGAGGTGCCAATCGTCGATAGAGCCGCGTACTTCAAATTTTCTCTCATAACCTTTTACTTTCCATGACATTTAATGCCTGACAGATATTCTTTGTAGTTTGTCAGATAGAAATCACGCTCAGAATATTTGGGAAACATGAAGATCATATCTTTCTACAATCTTTTGAAAACAAATGCAGTGGTCCATAAACTTGGTAACATACAAATTGATTTTGTATTGATTGTCGTTATATCGTAGAGAATCATCGATCAAATAAATACTATATTCAAATGTAAATCTCTGTTAGTGTTCTAAAATTCTTTGAATTATAATGCAATCCACCTAATTTATCATTCACTTGATCAATATCCTCATTTAGATTGTAAACAAGTTTTTTACATAATAAATTTCCAAGATTGCACTTAACAAAATACGTTCACTAATATGGAGATTCTTAACTATCTTTAAATGCGTTTCCGGCTATTAAATAACTTGCGTATTTAGGTAATCTTGCATTGTATACAAGATAATATTATAATCTCAAAATGTAATACACATTTTGTTCAAATATGTTAAAAGCTTAAAGTGTTTCCAGTAACCAATTAAAATTATCTGCTTCTGAACGATATGAAGTAAATTCTAAATACCTAAAAGTCTCTAAGTGCTTAAAACTTTTTATCAGAAGAAAGTATGATTTGAAATTTTTCCAAGCTGACCGGTTCAAAAAGTGCTTCCAAAAAATGAAATTTTATCTTGTAAAAGTTTTACTTTTCAAAAAAATTATAACTACGAAATTTGTTGGACAATATAACGTCTAAGAAATTGTGTATAGCTATTGCTTTAAGGGTATTGTATGATATGGTGTCGAATATGTTAACCAAGTTTAATCTATTATTATCTTGATTCTTGCAGCTTAAATTAGGTGATTTTTGTCAAAACACTAAGTTTCATAAAAAAGTTATATAGTGAGTTGCTCTTCCTGAGCGTTCTTAAAACACTATTCTATTTGACAGATTTTCCCAAACATCAGATAGCAACATTTTTTGACTTAAATTACAGCTGACAAACTGCATCTGTCTTGCTAATACAGCGTAATCTTTCTATGCCGTTTGTAAGCACAGGAAAATTCAATTGATTTGAATCTTGACAAAGATGGTAAATAAATTCCACTTCATCTGAAGCAACCAATAATTAAATATTTATGAATATATTCTAAAGTTGCAGTTTAAAGAAATTGTTTGCCTTAGTCATTAATAGTGCATTAAATCTAAACCTTTCAAACACAGCTCTTAGCTAACCAATATTATAATTGGTTAAAACACCATGCGACATTGCTCTTATTCGTAAAAGTATAATTATAGAAAGGTGAAATTAATTAACTAATTGAAAATGTTCTCAACTCTGTTTAATATGGAACGCTGTGAAATATTTAAGGTCAAATTTAGTCAATTTTTCCAATAAATGAGCTATCTTTTTAGAGATTTCGAGTAAAAAATTTCCATAATTATTATTGATAAACTATGCAAATTCATATGGCTGTTCTTCTAAGATAACAAACTATATATATATATATATATATATATATATATATATCTTGCGATTTGTACACCTTAGTGCAATACATACTGTACATCGGGGAGTTCTTTCGAAAAATTACATTTGGGACAACCTCTTAAT
>CABFPE010000026.1:2159296-2180144 GCA_900660155.1 Hofstenia miamia
CCTCGTTAGAAGCTCGGCTCGTTGACAAGTCTGATCTACCCGTATTATTCTTTCAAAAAGGTGTATAGTAATTTCTTATGAGTTTACTTTAATCATTTTTGCATGAATGATGTGATTGTGGATTGTAACATCACACAGGTTAACAGTGCAGCAAATTATGGTACGAAGACTCGATAAAATATTCTGTGTTGATGAAACGATAGTTCATGAATGTTATTCATATACTTTTGTGATTCAATGTAGACATTTGGGGGTATTTGCTATCTTCGAATGTTCAAACCTAAACGGACTGTTTACTTTCGCTACCAAAGTAAAAAATATAAAAAAGCTTTTATACAAAAGTTTTAAACAACAAATTTTAGTTATGTGTATCATTCCAATGATGTCAATACAATATTTCGTTACCTTATTGACAAGTTGAGGCAGATATTTGAAGAAACATGCCCGGCTCGCTGTATCACACAACGGAGTAGAGACCCTGATTATATCACTCCAGTTATCAAGATTCTTTTGAAGAAGAAAAATAAATTGTAAAAGAAGTTTTCACGATGCCGAGCTAGTAATTCAAGAAATCAGAGAGATAATAACTATCAACCATTGATTTTAATGCTGATGAAGTGAGTACGTATTTTAATTCTTTTCTACTAATTCTGTACAACATAATTATGTTAATGTTAATTGTGATACCTCTGTCATCCCATTTTTTGAGCTTTCTGAAGTTACCTTAAGGATCTAAAAATGACCATTCCTGAAACAGAAAGAATACATTTTTTATCTGAGCCTTTGTGTTCTTGTTTCAATATTTCCATTTGTTGCTATATTTTCCCTGACATTTCGAAAATTGCCAATATTGACACAAATCCTAAAGTATCTATTCCCAAGGATCAGAAAGATCTGCGGCCTATTTCTGTGACGTCGGTTTGGATTTGGAGGGCAGAATACATCAATTTATTTACTGCATTGCTCAATTAATCAATATGCTTATATAACTCTGTGTGAAGAATAAATTAAAATTAGAATATAAAAATATGCCAAACTTTTCAATTTTTTAAAAAAGTAATAAAAATCTTTACAGTAGTTGAAAATACAATCACCCGGAAGCTGGTCCAATATCAATTTTATTTGCTTTGCAAATAGTCCATTAATTATGTTCCTTTTTGTTAATTGTTGCATTGGAATTTAAAGTTTGGTAGTTGCCATTTTGAAATTTTCTTTACATTAAGAATACCGAATTTCAAAAATTGGTTTGTGGTCCACAAAATGAAATATTCTCCTGCTTTCAAAACACTTCTTTGTTTGCTTCCTGTGTATATCAAATCAATTTACTTATTGTAAATTCATTTTACACTTTTAGAAGTTTTTCTAGAGTTCATGAAATGCAGACATCGAGTTTATAATAATTAAAATAGAAATCTGAGATAAATAATATTGCATCAAGCAATATAAATTCATATTCACAGTCAGTGGAAGATTTTCCATAACATCCATATTCTTTTGTAATTACTTAACATTTTGAGACAGTTTAAGTGTCATGAAACATCTGGAATCAAGAAAAATCGAATACTACTTGTTTTAATTTGCTATTTGAAAATTAGTAAATATATATATTCGAAATATTAAGTTTGTAAAATTTAAATTATTGGAAAACTTTCATTAGCAAAAAATTGTGGTTTTAATTTTTCTTACATTTAGTAAATTATAGAAATTTAGTGTTAATTAAAATAATTTTCGCAAACTAAAAATAAAGTATTTTGGTTCTAAGTATATTTATAAACATCTATAAATTGATTTATTGCAGTCACGCTATTTCGTATTAACTAGAATGAAAACAGCGGTCGCTTAATGTAATACCAAGTGTCAACGTTTTAATCATGAAAGCTAATACTATACAAAATGAAACTTTAGTTAAAACAAACAGGACCATGGCCCTCCCTGTTGGGCCACTGTCATTACTGAGCAGTCAGGGTAAACTTTACGAAAAAATTAGAGAAAACGAGACAAATAACATTTTCTGTTTTTTATTTTTCATGTCCAATCCAATCTTAAATATTTCATATATCAGATCAGATATTATTTTGGTAACATTTGAATGCTAGTGCATTTCTTTATAAGGCGATAAGTTTTTTCTTATGACTTCCCTTATGGGAGGAAAGGCTTACGGACTAAGAGTATTTTTATAAAATTTGCATTAAAACGAAAAAGCTATCAGGGAAAATTTACCTTGCGGACCCACCTGACATTTAGTTAATGTGATAAATCCTTGGTAATTAGTATTTAAGGTCAACAGGAAAACTTAATATGTAAAAGGGGCTATATAGGGAATAGTCGCAACAAATTTTCTTCAGCTTGCTGATAAAAGCATCTCATCTAAAGTTTTTAACTCAAACTCCGCCAACTGCCAAATTAAAACATTCAAACCCCAATTTAATTTCCAAATGAGGCCCAAATAATTAAAATAAACAAATTCAAAGCTGCAGCACAATTCTAATGAAAAATCTAAGCCCATTCCAGCTGCAAAAAAAGTTGCCAATAGTTAAGTGATGATGTTCATGAGAATGAAAACATTCTGGGATACGATTTTTTCGCAAAAACGAATGAATTGTGAATTTTCGGGAATTTATTGATTTTGCGATTATTGATAATAATTAATTGAGCTTTGCGAATCAATATTAGATAATTATATAAAAACTGTGTTTTATAATATACACAACGTTATTTGTTGGCAGACTTTTAATAAAAAAGTCTATTTCTCTCTTATTATTATTATTATGCAATATGTATAGTGTAGGCTAAATTTATAGCAGGATAAATTTAGAAATGAAAATCTTTTAAGGGCATTTTTGGGACAATTTGGGAATAACTCATTCTCCATTATGTTTTGTATCGTTTTGCTATTTTTCAAATGCCATTATTTTGTTTTTTAACGCGGTAATGTAAAATAAAATTGTTATTGCTTCCTGATTGGATAATAGAGTAAGAATTCACACAATGTAAATATATTATTTAAAAAAAATGCTATTCTGCATATAAAGTTGGCAAATTTTTCGAATATTTACATTCACAAATGCAAAAAATTGTATTCTAGAACACATTGTTGCTGTTGTATAAAAATCAATTAATTGAAAAAACCCTTTAGCTGGTGCATGAGCATTTAAAAGCATGGCGTACGTCATTTATTATTCGATTTGGTCATTTTACAACTATGAAAATGGACGTTTAGCCTCGCATTTTGAAAAAGTAGATAACTACACCGCAATCATCTCTACTGCTTTGGTTGGATAACGATTTTTTTAACCAACTAGTCACAAGCAGGTATTTTATTTTAATCAAATCATTTCAACATTTCAAAAATTATAGGAGAACACTTTTTACAAACATAATTACATGTAAAATTACATGAACAATTTGAAAACCACTTTTCTTTATCCTTAGGGTTGGCAAATACTTATCAAATAATTAAAAAGTGTTGTGTTAAATTCTAAGTTAAAATTTTCACAAATTGGTTTATTGTTTAACTAGTTATTAACATAAATTGTAAGTACTTTTAGAATAATTAAACTCAAATATATATTTGTTAATACCAAAATAGGTTAACTATTTTTCTTTTAATTTCTTAGTAAATTTTTATATGAAATTATCGACACGTAAACGTAAAAATGTTGAATCATTCAAAGCTGTTGTAAAATAAAACTAAAGCTACTTTTTTATTTAAAATAATAAAGCTGTTGATTGGGTAGCATTAAATAACTTTTGACGCCTAAATTTCTAAGATGTGAAAATAATTCAAGAATCACTAGTTCTCATTTAACTGTTATATAATTATATTTTACTTTGAATTTAAACCGCTTTAATGTTTGTATGTAGTTTTAAAAGCAATTAAGAACTTTTCTACTGAATGCTTAACATTTAATTGCATAACTTTTTGAAGAGCTCCCTTTATCATAGTTCCAACAAGATAATTACATTTCACAGCTTTCTGTTTTACAAAAAAGCTTTTGAACAAAAAAATTATCAAATTTTTATGAAGCCTTCTTAATGAAACTTGGTGACCTTTCCTAAATTTTTTTAGGGATCACAAATCCCTAATAAAAATTTGCTTAATATCTGCTCATTTTATGTATTGTAATGGGGTATGCAACTGGGGCCAGTTTTCGCTATCGATAAAATCTTATTTATATTTTCCAATTGAAAAAGTATGAAAATTAGACAAGAAAGCTATCTTTGTTAAAAATGAATTACTATGAAACCATTATTTAATTTGTTTTATAAAAATAGACAAACATTGAAATTTGATGGCGCTATCAAAAATATTGATGGCATCATATTCCTAGTGCTCATATTAAGAGTTTCTTTGCAAAGTTTCGTTTGAGCATCATAACCCAATTATTAAATAATTATTATTTGTAGAAAATAAAAAACCAGTGAATTTGTTACGTGGACCATTAAAATTACAATTTACTCTCTATTTGCTTTAAGGCAATGGTGGCAATGCTTAAGAAATTGAAGACATTTGTTATGTTCCCTATATGAAATATCTATGCAAAATCTGCTTCAAATTTCAGGTTTTACTTCTTCATTATTTTCTTAGTATTTCAATGTCAGGCCGTCATTAAAGTAGTGAGACAAACGAAGTTAAATAAATCGCCTAATAATAATATTATGTTTGTCTATTCAAAAAGAGAAATGATCCAATAAGTTATTTATAAAAGTTGCTGTTAGCCCTAGACCTTTTTCTGCGTAATCATATGTAAATAATATACTCAACCTGATGGAAATGTCAAAAGAATACTCAGTAATAGCATAAACTTAAGTTGTTAAAAAATTCTCTACCCAAAGCATGATAAACTTAAGGAATGAAAAACAGGGCTGCGGCTAGGGGAGGGACAGGGGGCCATGGCCCTCCCTGTTGCGCCACTGCCCCCTCTTCCTCTTGACATCCTGGATACAAAACTCCATAGTATTAATTCTAATATTCTCTAACTAAGTTAGAGTGAATATTTTAGTTGAAATATATAAAGTACTATTGCCATTCTATTTAAAAATTCAATGAAAAAGTGTGAAACTATTCAATATGGTAAAACTTTGATTAATTTATTGAACTTTGCAAGGCCATGCCCCCCCTAAATTTCGAATGCAAGCCACGGGCCTGTTGAGAAACCATTTATGATTATGCCGAATGAAGAAGAATATCAATAAGATAATATTGATAATGAATTAAAATCTATAGATTAGAAAAATGGCATTAGGGAAAAATTGTATGAGGAATTAGACAATATTCAGCTGTTCATAGCATGCGAATGGAGAATCTATTACTTCTCAGGTTCTTAATTAATGCATTGACACAATTTCTATAAAAAGAAACTGAACCAAGTAAAAAAAACTAGATACAATTGTACCATTAAATTATTTAATGAATTTGAACTGCATTCTAGAACAGTAGTAATTAAATGTAGGGTTGCATATATGCAGTTTTCTTAAAATAATCATTTTTTAATAACTTTTTACACTTTTCTAATGATTTTGATAAGAAAAAAAAGCATTGAATTTATGTAAAAATTCTGAACAACAAGTGGCTTTGAAAATATTTATGATGTCCGCAAAACGCAGATTTTATAAAGAATGCAAAAATTGCTCAAAAACATATTGGTGCATAGTTTAAAAAGGGGTATAATTGAATAATTATTTATATGGGTATGGCTGCAGTTTTTTTACACCTGGCTCTAAAATCCTGAATTTCTAAAAAAACGGCTTTTTTCATATCAAAGTCAATGGAAAAGTGTAAAAAATTATTAAAAAATGATTATTTTTAGAAAACTGCATATATGCAACCCTACATTTAATTACTACTTAGAACTATGCACACTTCTCAACATCTTACAACTTACCACCAAATTCACCCCAATTTTTCTTAAATAACCACAATTGCAACAAAATTTTATCAATAAGAATAAATTATAAATATTAGTAACTCAAAAACTTTAATCAGCAATCAAACATTTTACTAAATTGTTTCTAAATAAGAAATTAAGCTTCGCTAGTTCTTGTAAAATTGATACTTATAAAGCATATGTTAAAGATTTTAAGTCTCTCATCACCACAAATGAATTTTTTCACAGCCAACTCTTGGAAAACATCTTCATTATAATTACATAAAAAATTGAATTTATAGCAAAATTAAATTAAATTAATGACACATTTTCTACAAAATATTTAATTGATTTATGGAACAAAATATAGCTTTCATTAAACAGGAATCAATTTTAAGAAACTTACGGAATTTATCAATTTTTTTCTTGAAAAGAGCGAGCAAATTATTTATTATATTATAAAATCAAAACAATCCAACATTGTAAGCGTATGCAGGCTTTTTTTATCAGATTAACACTTGGAACTATTTTGAAATACTTAAACTAAGATAATTAATAGGTCAATACAGGGTTGGCAAATATAAAACACCTCTGTTTTAAAACACGTTTTAAAAAATGTTTTAGAATACTTGTTTTTTGATGTTTTTTAAAAGTGGTTTTTATCATAACAACGGCACGTAAAATTTTAGACGTTGAATGTTGCTGTAGTTGTAATTGTATTTTCTAATGTAATATATAATTAAAGATTGACCTCTTTCCAAACAGTCATGAAGAAAAAATACAGCTTATCTTGTAAAGTCGTTTTTTCTTATTAATTGCTCAGGTGTTTTAAAACAGTTTTTAATAGAAAAACGTTTGGAACAGTTTTTAATAATAAAAAACTTTTTTTCCAACCCTGGGTCAATGCAACTATGGGCAATATTTCAATGCTTTAAAATTGTTAATCAATGGATTGTATAAGTTTACGAGAATTAACTCAAATTTCAAATGAATTTTTTAAAATTTTTGGTGAACATTGAGAGAAATTTTAACCTTTCAATAACTCTTTAACTAATAATAGTGTTCAAAATCTGAAAACACAACAGGATATAAAATCACTCCCGGTTATGAACATTTATCAGGGTGTCATCGTAAACAACACCATTAAAAATGGCGTTTTACGTTAACATGACCGTAAACTAAGTTGATGACTTGCGCACGGAATTATTCGCAAAGATATGTTAAAGATGAAGATTACGTTAAACTCGTGTTTTTTACGCATACGTTTACAGTATATTTAACGAATTGTATGACGTCATTTTCACAGTTGAGTTTTACCAATAGCTTTACGCATTTCGGTTCTACACATTCTTCAAATAAATTTAAGCAAATGAATTTTTAAGCGTATGCAGACGTTTAATCTTTTACATTTATATTTGTGGGCAATATATTCTCTAATGACAAGATAGTTATGCGAAAAAATTCGATATATAATAAATTTACAAATCATTAAACCAATCAAAATACAGGGTGTAACAAAAGTAACCAGACGCTTGCAAAATGAAAGCAAGAACTGTAGTTACGTAGCTAAACATCAATGGATGGAAATTTAACTGTGATGGTTCGCCTTGCTGCAACAGCGATGTTATATGTTTAATCGATTTGGAGTTCAGATTTTTCATTCAAATTTTTGAAATCGTCATTCCTATTGATCGTTACTCAAGGATGATGATCAGAGACTGACTTGAGTGATAAAGGCTTACTTACTAAAGATAAAAGTTTATGGTAGAAACCCACACACTATGGACGATCTGAAGAATGCTATTACCGATGAAATTCGTGCTATTGCATTAGATTTGGTGAACAAGGTGTGCCGGTCTGTTCGTGACTGGACTTGCAAATGTATTGAACATGATGGTCATCATTTTGAACATTCTCTATTAACACTTTCTTCTTTTATGATTAATCTTTTTGGACATTATAACCTCAGTAAGTTTTTTTCGATTCGCTGCACTGTATATTCTATATGAATGATTCATTTTTTTATTCCTACTCTTATGAATAAAGTTAGATTTCTCGTAAAATGAAGCGTCTGGTTACTTTTGTTACACCCTGTATACTAGACTAATTGGAGAGTTTGATGAAATTTTGTATTTAAATGAGGTTTCTGCTTCTAAATAAAAATGGATTCTGCGATCTTATTGCATTCGAGTTTTATTAAAATATTAATGTCTGATGTTGACGCCTAGTGTATTTCCCTAAGTTCACTAGAAGTTCTTCTGATATCAAGTTGAAAATTGCTCGTTGTTCTCTATAAAATTTAGCGCGATTCAAGAATATATTGAAATCAAATCGATTAGTTGATAACATTTACCATTAAATGCGTTTAGTCTATTGAAATTGACTATTCTCTTAATATATACAAAATTCATTTTTTGTAAAAATCGCAAATCATCAAATTTTATCATGCTATGCACCAATTGATAGAACATATATATATATATATATATATATATATATATATATATAATTGTATTCAAATTTTTGAATTTATGCTATTATATAAGAATTTAGAAAATTTTCATGTGTTTTCAAAAAAATTTAAATATTCTTATTTGAGAGTGAAATCAACCGGCAAATTTATTTTAAAACATCAAAAATATAAAATTTAATCTGTCACATATCACATTAATCAACAGCACATGGTCTCAAATTTCTATTTAAGAAGGTATATCATTTGAAATATTGTCTAGTCATGCTTGGGTTTAAGATATTAGAAATGGAGCGTCAAATCTCATACATTAAATTCATAAATGAGACAGCCTTGTCAAACTCTATAAGTGATGTATCAATTCCTTCCCCAAATTAAATATTTCCAAGGCAACCATGTTTTAACTTTTACTAAATGTCAACAACAATATATTTTCCATCATATTTCACTTATCAAGGCACAATATTAAGTATGTATCTATGGGGTCATGTAAGGGCGTAAGCGGGCCGGGTGAGGTTGCGCGGGTTGTCCTGAAACAAATTTCCAAAATTTCACTTCTACTTAAAATATTTTACTCTTCAACATTAGATGTGTGATGACCACCCATAAAACAAGGTTAACAAATATAAATAAAATAGGTAATTATATAATCATAAAATTATATAGTTATATAATTTACTATAATTGCATTGTATTATTTCTTATAATGATCATATGATATTATCATATATATATATATATATAATTGAACAGTGGAAAGAAACGAATTTCACTTATTTACATTGATTAAGGATGTTAAAAAATATGGCCGTACTTAAACTTATTTTAAATTCTGACCGCTTCACCACTAAACTTTAGTTCATACATACATTATACACTTATTGAGTTAGCTTTTCTCGGTAAAACTTGATGTCAGTATAGTAGCTACGGGGCCATACCCCTCCCCCGATCCCCAGATCCCCAGAATTGTAAGAGAATCGGAATAAGATTGTTATTCATTATTTTTTGCACCCCCCCATATTACCTGGTAGGCTAAGCCTTGTCATAATTTTACGTGCGCAGCATAATTATGTAATTCAATTTTACATTAGAAAATGAATCAGCAGCTTGCCCTTAAGAATAAGTACAGAATAACTTAAATTTTTATCTGGTTTTTACAATAAGAACAATTATGGAAGACTGAATCTGCTTGCTTGAGGTAAAATTTGTTACATTTAAGAATAACTATCACGCACAAAGTGAACATGTAAAAATTGAAAGTCAATTTTTTTTAGTTAAGGATGATCAACAGAAAATCTAAGTGTTACTGTTATTAATATTAAACTATTAATGAATTCAATGTTATTAAAATAAGACCAAGTCATTATCTCCTTTCCAACGAATCATGTTTTTACGTAAATACTTAAAAATTATTTCAAGCTTAAAATTCAATGTATATGCAAATTTGACAGCGGGCAATTAGAAACACTAAATGACACTCTATTTCTCTAAGTGTTCTTTATCAAAGATACATCGGAAAATCACTTTATAATCCATCTCTTCTGCTATATAGTAAATTTTGTTTTGAATTTTAAACGATTTTATCTTAGACAAGAGATTAGATACATTGTTCGTGCATCTTGAAATATATGTTTACTTAAGCAATATAAATAATTAATCCGCCTATTGAACTGGAAAATTCACCAATTTCCTCTGCCTGTGAGCAATGTGTGCAAAGATAAGTAGGATTATCCATTTTCTTACGTTTGCATAAATCTTCGAGCTTTCAACAACTTTAACAAAAATTCATTCCTGAATATCTACAATGCCAATAAACAATAAAACGTTTAGAAGACGTCTTATAACACGTCTTAAGATAATTTAGAAGATGTCTAGAAGACGTTTAGAAAACGTCCAAAAGTCGTTTAGAAGACTTTTTGCAATAGCACTTGTGGACACTAGATGGCATTCATTAACGTTTCAAAATGGTGTTTTATGAGACGTTTAGAAGACGTATTTTAAGACAACGCGTTATTCCATTATAAGACCGATATAAAACGTTTTATTATTTATTGGGCTGCACTGAAAAACTCAATGTTAATACAATCAGCGCAGAAAACATATCATAAAACTTGCTTAAATTATGGTTAACGCCATTTTGATACTAAAAAAGTACCAATAATATTTAACATCTTTGCTTCTTAATATTTCAAGGTAAAATGTATTTTATATTTTCTGCATTAAATAACGTATTTAATCTAAAAACCATTAAAGCGGTGGGATGCATGTCGACTAAGTTTGCTGAAACTTATTAAGTTTGACAGTGGTAACAAGATTGGGATAAAATTACAATTTATGCGCTCAAATTAAGAACAACTAAACCTCCCAGATTAAATCTAAATTTAATGAGAATTCTTAGAATAATTTGAAATGTTTAAAAAAATGTGAAGCTCATCTATATGAAGTCAATCACTAAAAGTAGTAAGAAAGTTTTTCTTGATAAAAGATGATCAGAAAACAGTGTAAATTTAAATTTAGACGCATTCTATTATGTCATATACACTATATTTATTGAAGATTCCGTGAGCAGCTGTCAATTTTATCAAGGGATCGAGCTATTTTAAAACACATGGCAAATTTAAGCTGAATAATTATTAAAATTGATGAAGCAGAGAATTTCAACTGATCATGCATCGGGAGAATAACATCAGGAAATTTTCTATTGTAGACATCAGAGCGTAAATGTAAAATATTCTTTATATGAAATGGACTTCATAAATTTTTACAAAGATATGCACACAGAAGTTTGAACAAAAAAGTTTTTGATAAAGTGCTGAATTGTAGAAGCGAAACTGCAGAAATGATGTTTTCCACATCATTATGTATTTATGCATTTGTCAACTCGATTTCAAGAATGCTAAATTTGTTTGGGATAATTAAATTGGTAATTTTAGATCTCTTATTGAAATTAAGAAATTCTCAGTTTTAAGATATGATTTGCAAATTTTCCTTCATTATGTAAGATAATATTTTGAATTAGTACAGAGTTTGATTCATACCTGATGTTGGATTTGCAGCAGAATTACTATATATATAATGACAATGAGCAGAAGAACTGTGATGCATCCAGAAATATACGAAACGATGACAACGTTTTTGTACTCTTTCTGGTCGAAGCACAGAATAAGCGCACAGACTGAGCTGACAACTAAGTTTGTCAGACACATTATCTTTGCAAGTTTGGAGTTAATGGGCTTACGCAATGGAAACACAATACTGGAAAATCTAAACATGAAATTATAAAAAATAATGGTTAGCAAAGCAAATCAGTAAAACAAATTTAATAAATTGCTTTATTTCTGTAGTTATGTTTAATAAATAACTTATCAAAAATTTATTGCATTATGATTAATATTAATGAATTTCGATTTTAGACTAATAAAAATACATTTCTCAATTTGTATTGGCGTGAATTGCATTTATTACCTTGGATTGAAGTACTTATAAAATAACTTAAAAACACTAGTTAGAATTTTTTTGAATTTTTATGGGAAAGTAATATTCAATAAATATCGCTGTGAGATATCTCATTGCTTCAAAATATATAGAACTCTACACCGTTGTTGTTTATATCAGTTTGGAATTCTTGAACCAAAGACTGCATAAATTCGGACAGCCTATAATTATGACTTTTGTTTTTCGGTGTCACCTAATATATGTCTCTACAACGTAGTTTTCTTTTTAATTTTTGGAATCTTCTTAGGCTTTATAAAAGTGAATTTAAACTAATGTTTACACAATTTGATTAATAAATTGTTATGTTTTTTTGACAATGTGCACTTTTTATGCCAAAACGCTTCTAGAGCTTCCAAGATATTCATGGAATGATCACATTCCTTACTGATTTTCGGTAAGCTATCGGGTTTCAAGACGCTTAAATATGTTGGAAATACTGCAAAGCAGTGGAAGATGATGAACAGAAGGCCGTAGAAGTTATCGCTTTTGACGGCAAAATGGAAAAGACTCTATCCGCACAACCAGGGGTGTATCCAGAAAATGTTAATGGAGAAGCATGAAGTGATAAATTACCAGTCATCAAATTGTTCTGCGCAAATAAATGAATAGTTCTGAACGGTTCAAATAAATGAGCTAAAAATGTATGAGAAACAATACACAAGCAGTGATGGAACCACGGTTGACACTTAACTGTGCAAAAAGACGTCGCAAATTTTGGAATTATTTATGTGGTAGACGTGTATTTTGCGGAGTCCAGAACAGTTCCCCTTCCCTATATTCACAAAAAGTAAAAGTATCCCTACCCCTAATAATTAATAGGTGTAGGAGTCATTGCTGACCTACTGAACAAAACTGCAAATAGTGGCAAATTTAAAGTCAAAATACAAAAAAAATCAGTTCTATTATTCTATTCTTCGCAATGTTATTTTCATTAACGAAATGAAACAATTTTCTACCACTTCGTATTGTAATAGGCAAAGGCTAAATCCTTACTAACATTATTTCCAAATTTTTCCAAGAATGGGGAAATGAAACATACATTTATAAAACCAATTTGTGGCAAGGGTGGCAGTAGACCCACAACAGAAATGGATTTTTTCAAAAATGGAAGAAGGTTGCAGCCCAATTTGTTTTGCCTTTGCCTGCAGTAATTCAGTATCTTACCAAAAAACAGGAACAAGAACTTGAAAATTAGAAAGTTAATAAATAACAACAAATAATGATTAATAAGCTGGAAAAGTTTGTTGAATATAAGCTGTAAAACAAACTAATAATATAGACTATATGTAATATTATTATTTGCAACATTAGATACAAATTTTTACTCCACTACAGCTTGCAATTTAGTTTTTTTACATTGCAGAAGTTAATGTCCAATTCAATTTTCCCTTATATAGGATCCTCCAATACAATGTACTTGCTAACAAACAGCCTTAGACCAAAAATTTAAAATATGTAAGCATCTTGCTACCGGTCAGCCGGTTTTTTGCATCCCGCATGCCGGCCTAGAATAATTATTAAGGCAGGCAAAAATCTACAGGTCTAAACCGGCCGAGCTTGTAGCCAAAAAATATTAAAACTGGTCAAGATCTGAGTCAAGACAAAGACCCATAAATTAATTTTGTGGGAAGAGTTCCAAAAAAAATTTTGAAAAATGGAACAAAATATCACTTGCAGGTTGTAAGGCTGTTTTTTCGTAACTCTATGTATGCGAGTGTGTGTGTGTATATGTAAACCTTATTACATGTAGATTGAATTGGACCGAAATTAATAATTCAGTCTCTCACGAATCATTTCAGATAAGCGGTCGCTGTTAGATAGTGCTTCCATTGAATCATTAAGCGTATTAATGGAGACTTTTTCTAACAGTTAATGGCCATAGTATTTTCTATAATTTGATATTTTTATTTTTTCTATATATTTGGGTTTATAACATTTTTTGAACACACTATTCTGCGACGTTTTCAATGTTCTTTTTATGAGGTTATATGAGAATGCAAATTTACATTTTTGCCGGCACAAACCGGCCAGAACCGGCCGGGCAGACTAAGTCATTCACTGACCAAAGGCCGATCCCTGTTTGCTCCCGAAAGTCATCAGCGTCATTAATTTTGCTATCACATTTAAACCAGAATTTAGTGATAATGAAAATATACAATAGACAATGTAACTAAATATAGCCACTAAAATATCTCACCGAACCTAAACAAATCAAAGTAACTGATAAAATTAATATCAAACGTATTAATTTTAAGTAAATGGCATGCTTAATGTATAATATACTAGGATGAAGATTCTCGATATTCTGCACATATAAGTATCTTGTCCAGAAACAATTGATTCCGGTCCCGTTCCCTATTGAGTCCTGAAATATTATTTTTACACCTGGTATCCGGTCACCAGATTCTGGGCTAGCACCAGGTAACCGTGCTGCACACCTTTTGTTCTAAGTGAAATGACAAAAAATTTATCCCCTTTTGTTGTACAACTCTAGATCAAAACCTGTGTCCTAAGTACTGAGAAAATGAAAAGCATGTCAAAAATTCTTCTTGAATGCGCCACTGGCAACAATTTGAAAACGAAACCAATTTTTGATCTCTGCTTCGAGTGAAAAAGACTAATAATTCCTTTTATATTATTTAAAACTTCTGACAAGCCAAGTTGAGGAAACACTGTAAGTGGTAATGGTAACGACTTGTAAGGATAATGTCCCCCTTTGGGCCATGAGGTCAGAAAATGAATATCACTCCTGCTTCAACCTTGTACAGCAAGTTCATTTCATTTTAGAAATATTTGAAATATCGGCGCGTCTTTTCAACACCTCGGTACAAGACCGGCCTATATCCAGCTTTGTGTGAGATACAACGAAATTTGAAATCTCTTGGGAAACTCAGAGAATTTTCAGAACTATCCTACATATATATATATATATATATATATATATATCTAGTATAGAGATTTTTTATATTATAGATTTGCTTTATTGCACAAAGTCATAGTACATAAAAATTTAAGACATGGTAGCCATTTCGACTTTTGTTACAATATACTTCCCCGTTATTTTATTGTCGTTGGTTCTACAAAAAGGGAAATGTTTATTTTTTATTCTTTCGCTTTTAACATTTTGCATATTAGTTAGCATCTCACTTAAACCACGATTAGGATTATTTGTAATTTTTATGCATTCGCGTCTTAATCTATTTTTTAATTACATCACTAATTATTGGTTCAATATTTTGGTGGCTCTTGATGACATATAATTCCAATTTTCAATCGTTTATATACTGTATATATATATATATATATATATATATATATATATATATATATGGATAAACTTCATTCAAAATATCGCTATTTCAAAAAAATATTTTTTATTTGATAGTTATTTTTAGTTTGGCCGGAAAACTTCAAATATTTTAGTTAACCCTCATCTCTGCATACAGGCTCTTTTTCAGAAAGATCCTGAACTACATTTCTTGATGTGGCAATGACAAAAGTTTTGTTTTTGTAAAAATTTTTATATTTCTTACATAAAATTTGGGAACAAATGTTCAAATTTCATTTATATTTTCTACTTTTGCTGAAATAATCAAAATTTCAGTTTGCGGCCAGTGGCTTCTACTTGGTTATAAAAGGAATATTTATTGTAAACATTCATATAAAAAGTTATTTCAGTGACAATCCTGTGAAATTTCATTTATGAACCACTAACATAATAATTTGGAGGTTTTTTTAAAGTACATTTTAATCTTTGTAAGAGACCGATAAGTCATTATTTAAATAATGATCAAACTATTTCGGCATATGGTTAAATCTTATTATGATCTGCTGAATACAATTCAATGTTATTAAAATAGAAAACAGTTTGTAGGATCAATCTTTGAAAAATGATAAAAAATTATTGATTTCAAATTTTTACGATCTTGCAATTACGGAATATTCTTATGAGGGGCGCTAATATTTATCTTATACGATTAAAAAATTTCGAATCGAAGGATGCAGTAGATCATTCTACTCATTAATTGTAATGGGTAGTTACAGGAAATAGCTTGGATATTTAGAAAAGCAAGATTAAAATGCTCTTTCATTTTGCTGAGATAATCTGTCCTGTCTTATATCGGCCGTTTGTGAAAAACTATCATAACTATCAAAATATGGATTGTGTGAAACTTGTGGAAGATATTTTTTGCATTCATCGCAAACCACACTTTGTCATAGATTTCTTTCATAGTTTTTAGTATCCATTTCAAGTTTATCAGATAAGGATTGAATTTGTTATAAATATTCCATGGATATTTTAAAATGCGTATTAAAAATAGATTGATTGCAACGACTTAATCACACTATTTCGAATCTTTGACATTTTAGCGCTAATTTTCATTCGCTATGCATTTTAATTGTCCGTGTTAGTCTCTTTATTTGCAAATATGTAAGGCACCTTGATGAATAATGAGAATTTAAAAAAGTAAAAACATTTAAAAGACAGATAAACTCGGGTAGGGTCCGTGTCCTGCCGTAGCGCACACCTGTTGGTTTTTCCGTCCCCATATGGCACGCCCGATATGCCCGTAGCTAAATATTATTTAGCTTCAAGTGTGCAAATCTATATGGATACTAAAACGTTCACTAAATCATCAATGATTTTACTTAAGTTAACATCGCTGAGAAGTTTAATTTTACAACAATAAAGTCACAACTAAGTACCGTTTAGAACAAATTTATCAACAAGTTTTGGCAATTTATCGAAAAATCTTGCATCAAATCTGAAAACACATCAAACAGTGTTAAAATAATTAAATTGGGACTAAACTTTAATCCTTGTATAACATTGTAAAATATGTAAGTTGAATTCATCTTCCGAACAACATACGCTTCTTGAGTTACAATATAATGTAGATAAGTACTATATTTTTTTTAAAGCAATATATCACCAAATTTTCAAAATTAATTAAAAAAATTAATTTATTTGGCTTAATTTAATATTTTATGTACTATTTTGTGATTTCTACTGTAAATCTACATGAAGAGTAGTGTTACACGAAAGGCATTTACATAGAAATATAGAATAGACCTAATTATAAAATGATTTTAAAAATTAAGAACTTTTAACAGTAATGATTTAGAGCCCATATAACCGGTTTGTGCTCGTAGTTTAGAAGCCCGTAGCCGGTATGAGTTCTACCCCAGCAGATAAATATGCCAAAACTAACGAACTTAAGCAATATTACAATGTGAGAATATCTATGTCCACAATTTGAAAACAGCGAAAACTCATTTATTAATATTTATGCAAGATTTTTTCAAGTTTTGACGTTAACAATTATTTTCAAATAGTAGAAATCAATTATTACACCTCTATGACGTTAACATACCACTGAGAACAATATGAATATAAATAACATATTTCTCACCTCACTAATTATTTATATATATATATAAATTATTATGCACTTATACGCTTCTAAGGAGAAAGGCGCCTGAATTTAATGCATAGTAAATTTCATAGATTTTTTTTGCATATGATTAGTGTGGATATCTTATGGAAATTACCATGTTAATTTCAGTTGTTTAATTTTTTTCCAAGGATAAGTAATAATTTTATAAAATGACCGAAACCATTTATTTGAGGCGCCGGGTCTTTCTATCATTTTTGTGTTTACACGTTAAACTTCGAGAGTTGTTTAAGGATTATTTGACGTCCTAGGATATCTCTGATACAAATTTTCATGAAATGAATGCATATAAGACCAGGGTCTAGTATATTATGGCAAAGAAATTCACATTAGATCCTCTAAATGCGCAATACAGTATAGGCCTTTAATACTAGAACTCCGAAAATTTAATACACCCTTTAATTCCTAATCCGGTCATAAATGACCAGTATTTGTGTAGCATTTATTACAGTGAGATTTGTACAGGCATTCAGGTTCATATTTAATAAACACTGCTACTGCTATCTGATGCAATATCCCACATAATTTGATTAAGAGCCCGCTTTGCTGCTTCTCTTGCCATTAATTTTTAACTAAAACGATCAAAACTGTTAAATACATGCTCAATATAAAGTATATTACTGCATAAATATAACTACACAAACGCATGCATGAAATGTTTAGTCTGGGTCACAAATGACCGGTTTTCGGAGTTTAAGGGGTATTAATGATTTTTAATATCTAAGTCTGTCTGTTTTCCGAAAATGTCATCAATTCGTACTTTACAGCAGAATTAGTGAATATAGGTGTAAACTTGTAAAAATTTTTACATGTAGGGAAGTAGTTGTTTAACAATTACATCAAAAACGGTCACAAATGACCGGTTCGGAGTTCTTGTGTTAATCGTCAATATCAGGAACTGGTTACTGTACCGCTTAACTTTCTGCACAACTCTTAATCAACCTTTGAAGTAGAATCGAATATAACAACTGAGGAAAAGTTCTGTAATGTAGTTTTTGCACTGCAGACCACTAATTATCGACATTTAACAAAATATATATTTCAGTTATGGAACCCCAATTTTTGTAGGAAATGAAAAAAAATTCTAACCCCTTCACAGATTTCTATCGATTATGGATTGAATGGTGTAAAAATTTTAAAATTTTGGAAATCGGATCAAACGGATGCCGCTATGGCTTTCGAAACACCAGACTATTCAGACAAAAGTCCAATATTTGACGTTTTTTGAAACTGACCCATTCAATATTAAAGATGCCATTACTTACAAAAGAAAACATTTGTAGGCCCCAATGGAACAAGTGTGGCTTTTAAAATTACGAAAGAGAAACACGTCCGGGATCATTCCAAGCCCCATATAAAAATTAAGACAACATCATTCTTTTAATATAAATTGTTGTTTATTTGTTTATTTGATAAAGATGAGATGGTAATATTTGACTTCTGTAAAACAAAAGAATTCCTCACATATACATATATAGACAGAGCGGCACACATAAATTCCGAATCTTAGACAAAACGCCCATATTTGTGTATATAAATGTATACATGAATATATGAATTTAAGACCCTATACCATCAAACACCCTCTGGATCATGATTTTCAATGGATAAAATGACAGCAAACTTGCATTTTAGTTGTTTTTAATAATATAAATATTTACAATATTATTAATATTGTAATACAATGCTGAATGGCACTTCTTTTACTGGAACTTACAACTTTAAGTGCAGTGAATATAGGCCAAATTGTATTCTTAAAATAGAAAAAGGATCAGGCGACAGCATGTCAAACTCTAATCAAAGAGACTATAAAGCTTTTTGTATTTATACTTTTTGCGACTACTTTAATGTTTTATATGGCATGCATGAGAAAAATTTGGTTGGAACCAGGTGCAACTTGAAAACTCTCTCCTATACTCATTTCTTTTTACTTTGTAGATTTTCATTGAAGTTTATCAAATGAGAATTATGGCAAATATAGTATGCGTACATATTTCCCATTAGTTGAGAAAATGAATCGTGAATGCATCCGATGCACCGATGTTCACCAAATCAGTCAATAATTTTCAATAAGCCTCAGTTAACAAAATATTCAACTTAAATAAATTTCATAAAATAACACAATTTAAGTACAATATACACAATATAGAATATTGAAAATATTATAAACCAATAAAATTTTCAAGCTCATGTAGAAAGAACACTAATTTTTCGTAATTTTTGCAATTTTAATCAACAAAATATTTTTAAGATATATCAGCACCAGAATTGTAGTATGGCCAATATTGAAAATATTATAAACCAATAAAATATTCAAGTTCATGTAGAAGGAACACTAATTTTTAGTAATTTTCGCAGATTTTAATCCACAAAATATTTTATGATATATTGCACCAGAATTTTAGTATGGCCATTTTTTATGTTTTCTTCATTTAGAAATGTAGTGTATTGACACGGCTAGTTGATTAAAAAAAATCTATATTTATGCGTATTTTCTAAGCATACTTATTTTCTGTGTGAATTTGACAGAAATTTTGTACTGGGGTGTAGTTCAGAGTATGCAGATTCAAAGATGGTTCTGACGCAGAAATGGAATCTATTTGTGGAGAAAATCTTTGATGAACGTACAAAGTCGATATTATCTTGATAGTCTACTGTTGCACTACATGTTATAACAACATTTCTAATAATATTCAATATTTGTCTTTGTAAATTCACCTATTCCCAAAATATTGGTATTGGATAATTTTATATTATCGTATTTTATTCACGTAGACTTCTTTAATACCTGTGTATATTAATTGCGTATAAGTGCTATTACTGCAATACTGTAATGAAATTTTAAACAAAATCAGCAATCTAATGGGATTTATGCAAGTTTATTGTAATATTTAAAGGATTTTAGTGAATTTGCAGAAATATCAAAATTTTCATTTCATATACAATTTTTTAATTGTTCTCTTTTAAAAATTTTCAAATTAACATAATTTCATTATAGTATAAATTCCATTATATTCAACTACAATGAACATTATCTGAATGCTAATTTGAATATAATAACTTAAGTTTAATGTGAATTTGTCTTAAATGAACCGTCAAAAACTATATCATGTAAAAAAGTATTAGTAAATTTCCTAAACATTACTGCTACTTGAGTTTCTATTAAAATACTGTAGGAAAGGTGAATTCAACTTTCTTAGGATCTTTTGGAAGTAATTAATGAACTTGATGTTGAGTTATAAAAATGTTTAGACCAAAATGACAAGGTTGGATTATTTGTTTTCGATTTTTAATAGAAATATTGTAGACTAAAAATTTTAATTATATTTTGGATTGTGCTTATTCCAACTTAAGTTCTTATTGACAAACGTGGCTGTAGTCTCTAATATATCGAATTAAAGTAAATATTCTGATGATCAATTTTAAAAAATAATTATAGCTAAGTAAAATGCTACAAACTTAATTAATTTTTATCTAATAAGCAAATATAAGAACTTAAAAATATTCTCCTATGTTAAACAAACATGTTTTTATATATATATATATATATATATATATAT